>JAWPHD010022314.1:0-25485 GCA_037043455.1 Cyrtodaria siliqua
GTAAGAACTGAACGATTATATGCGTAAGAACGGAATATATATGCGTAAATGCTGAATATATATGCGTAAGAACTGAATATATATGCGTAAGAACTGAATATATGTGTAAGAAACTGAATATATATGTGTATGAACTGGAATATATATGTGTAAGAACTGAATATATATGTGTAATAACTGAATATAGTATGCGTAAGAACTGATATATATGCGTAAGAACGGAATATATATGCGCAAGATCGGAATATATATAGTGGTAGAGAACTGAATATATATGCTTAAGAACTGAATATATAAGCGTAAGAACGGAATATATATGCGTAGAAAGACTGAGATATATATGTGTAAGAACTGAATTGTATATGCGTAAGAACGGAATATATACGTGTAAGAACTGAATATATATGGTGTAAGAACTGATATATATATGCGTAAGAACTGAATATATATGCGTAAGAACGAAGATATATTGGCGTAAGAGACTGAATATATGCGTAAGAACTGAATTATATATGCGTAAGACTGGAATATATATGTGTAAGAACTGAATGTTTATGTGTAAGAACTGAATGTATATGCGTAAGAACTGAATATATATGCAAAAGAACTGATATATATATGCGTAAGAACGGAATATATATGTGTAGAGAACTGAATATATAGTGCGGAAGAACGGAATATATAGTGCTAAGAACTGAATATATATGCGTAAGAACTGGTATATATGCGTAAGAACTGATATGATATGCTTAAGAACTGAATATATTGCGTAAGAACTGAATATATATGCGTAAGAACTGAATATATATGCGTAAGAACTGAATGCATATATAGAACTGAATATATATGCGTAAGAACTCAATATATATGTGGTAAGAACTGACTATATGCGTAAGAACTGAATATTATATGCGTAAGAACTGAATATATATTCGTAAGAACGGAATATATATGTGTTAAGAACTGAATATATATGCATAAGAACTGAATATATATGCGTAAGAACTCAATATATATGCGTAAGAACTGAATAATATTCGTAAGGAATGGAATATATGTGTAAGAACTGAATTATATATGCGTAAGAACTGAATATATGCTAAGAACTGAATATAGTATGCGTAAGAACTGAATATATGCGTAAGAACTCAATATATATGCGTTAACGAACTGAATATAGTGCGTAAGAACGGAATATATATGAGTAAGAACGGAATATATAGTGCGTAAGAACTGAATATATATGCGTAAGAACTGAATATATATGCGTAGAGAAGATGGAATATATTGTTGTAAGAACTGAATATATTGTGTAAGAACTGAATATATGTGTAAGAACTGAATATATGTGTAAGAACTGAGATATATATGCGTAAGAACGGAATATATATGCGTAAGAACTGAATATAGTGCGTAAGAACGAGATATATATGCGTAAGAACGGAATATATATGCTAAGAACTGAATATATATGCGTAAGACTGGAATATGTATGTGTAAGAACTGAATGTATGTGTGTAAGAACTGAAGGGTATATGCGTAAGAACTGAATATAGCATGCGTAATAACTGAATATATTATGCGTAAGAATAGAATATATATGTGTAAGGAACTGAATATATATGCGAAAAACTGAATATATATGCGTAAGAACCGAATATATGCGTAAGAACTGAATATATATTCGTATATATATGCGTAAGAAATGAATATATATGCGTAAGAACGGAATATATATGTGTAAGGACTGGAATATGTATGTGTAAGAACTGAATATATATGTGTAAGAACTGAATATATATGCGTAAGAACGGAATATATGCGTGAACTGTATATATATGAGTAAGAACTGAATATATATGCGTACGACTGAGTTATATGCGTAAAAACTGAATATATAACCGTAAGAACCGTATATATATGCGTAAGAACGGAATATATATTGTTATAGGACTGAATATATGAGTGAAGAACGTGAATATATATGCGTAAGAACTAATATTATATGTGTAAGAACTGAATATATATGTACGAACTGAATATATGCGTAAGAACGGATTATATATCTGTAAGAACTGAATATTATGTGTAAAAACTGAATATATATGTGTTAAGAACTGAATATATATGTGTAAGAACGGAATATATATGCGTAAGAACTGAAAATATATGCGTAAAAACTGAATATATTATTAGTAAGAACCGATTATTCGAAGAATGAATATATAGTGCGTAAGAAACGGAATGTATATGCGTATAGAACGATTTATATGCTTAAGAACTAGATATATATATGCGTTAGAACGTGAATATATAGGCGTACTGAATTATTGCGTAGAGAACGGAATTATAAGGCGTAAGAACGGAATATATATGTGTAAGAACTGAATATATATGCTTAAGAACTGAAGTATATATGCGTAATATATAGTGTGTAAGAAATGGAATATATATGCGAAAAACTGAATATATATGCGTAAGAACCGAATATATATGCGTAAGAACTGAATATATATCCGAAAAACTGATTATATGCGTAGAACGAATATATATGCGTAAGAACTGAATATATATGTGTAAGAACTGAATATATATGTGTAAGAACTGAATATATTGCGTAAGAACGGAATATATATCGGTAAGAACGGAATATATATGCGTAAGAACTGAATATATATGCGTAGGAACTGAATATATATGCATAAGAACTGAATATATATGCTTAAGAACTGAAAATATATGCGTATGAACTGAATATATAGCTCGTAAGAACTGAATATATATTGCGTAAGAACTGAATATATATGCGTAAGAACTGAATATATGCTAACAACTCAATACATATGCGCTAAGAACTGAATATATGCTTAAGAACTGAATTTATATATGCGTTAGAACGTGATATATATCAGTAAGAATGGAATATATATGAGTAAGAACTGAATATATATGTGCGTAGAACGAATATATGCGTAAGAACTGATATATATGCGTAAGAACTGTAGATATATGCGTAAGAACTGAATATATATGCGTAAGAACGGAATATTATATGCGTAAGAATGGAATATATATGAACAACTGAATATATATGCGTTAGAACTGAATATATGCGTAAGAACTGAATTTTATATGCCTAAGAACGTGAATATATATGCGTAAGAACTGAATATATGCGTAAGAACTGAATATATATGCGTAAGAACGGAATATATATGGCGTAAGAATGGAATATATATGTAACAACTGAATATATATGCGTAAGAACTGAATATATGCGTAAGAACTGAATTTATATGCGTAAGAACTGAATATATATGCGTAAGAACTGGAATATATGTGTAAGAACTGAATATATGTGTAAGAATTGGAATATATGTGTAAGAACTGAATAGATATGCGTAGAGAACGGAATATATATGCGTAGAGAACTGAATATATGCGTAAGAACTGATTATATGCGGTAAGAACGGAATATTATATGCGTTAGAACTGAATATATATGCGTAAGACTGGAATATTATGTGTAAGAACTGATATATATGCGTATACCAGTATATATATTAGTTAAGAACTGATATATATGCTACGAACTGAATGATATAGTCGTAAGAACTGATATATATGCGTAAGGAATTGAATAGATGCGTAAGAACTGAATATATATGCGTAAGAACGGAATATATATGTGTAAGAACTGAATATATATGCGTTAGAACTGAATATATATGTGTAAGAACTGTATATATATGTGTAAGAACTGAATATATTGCGTAAGAATTGAATATATATGCGTAAGAATGGATCATATAGTGTTAAGAACTGTATATATATGCTTAAGAACGTGAATATTATATGCGTAAGAACGGTATATATATGCGTAGAACTTAATTATATTGCGTAAAAACTGAATATATAACCGCAAGAACCGAATATATATGCGTAAGAACTGAATATATATGTGTAAGAACTGAACATATATGCGTAAAACTGAATATATATGCGTAGAGAACGGTATATATATGCGTAAGAACTGAATATATATGCGTAAGAACAGAATATATATGTGTAAGAACTGAATATATATGTCTAAGGGACTGAATATATATGCGTAAGAACTGGAATATATATGCGTAGTAACTGAATATATTTGCGTAATAACTGGAATATATTTGTTTAAGAGACTGAATATATTTGCATAAGAAATAAATATATATGCGTAAGAACTGAATACATATGCGTAAAGAACTGAATATAATATTGTAAGAACTGAAGTGTATATGTGTAAGAACTTAACATAGTATGCTAAGAACTGAATATATATGCGTAAGAGCTGAATATATATGCGTAAGAAACTGAATATATATGCGTAAGAAAGGAATATATATGTGTAAGAAATGAATATATATGCGTTAGAATTGAATATATATGTGTAAGAACTAAATATATATTTGTAAGAACTGAATATATATGCGTAAAAAATGAATATATATGCGTAAGAACGGAACATATTTGGTGTAAGAACTGTATATATATGCTTAAGAACTGAATATATATGCGTAAGAACGGGATATATATCGTAAGAACTTAATATATATGCGTAAATAACTGATTATATATACGTAAGAACCGAATATATATAGCGTAAGAACGGAATATATATGTGTAAGAACTGATATATATATGTGTATAGGACTGAATATATATGCGTAAGAAGTGTATATATATGCGTAGTAACTGAATATATATGCGTAATACTGAATATATTATGCGTAAGAACTGAATATATGCGTAAGTAACAGAATATATATGCTGAAGAACGGAATATATTATGCGGTAGAACTGAATATATATGGCGTAAGAACAGGAATATATATGTGTAAGAACTGAATATATATGTCTAAGGACTGGAATATATATTGCGTAACAACTGAATATATATGCTTAGTAACTGAATATATATTGTGTAAGAGACTGAATATATATGCGTAAGAGAATATATATGCGTAAGAACTGAATATATATTCGTAAGAACTGAATATATGTGTAGAGAACTGAATATATATGCGTAAGGAACTGAATATATATGCGTAAGAACTGAATATATATGCGTAAGAACTGAATAAATATGCTTAAGAACTGAATATATATAGGCGTAAGGAACGAATATATATGTGTAAGAACTGAATATATATGCGTTAGAACTGAAAATATATAGTTGTAAGAACTAAATATATATGTGTAGAGAACTGAATATATATGCGTAAAAATTGAATATATATGCGTAAGAACTGAACATATTTGTGTAAGAACTGTATATATATGCTTAAGAGCTGAATATATATGCGTAAGAACGGAATATATATGCGTAAGAACTTAATATATATGCGTAAAAACTGAGATATATAACCGTAAGACCCGAATATATAGTGCGTAAGAACTGAATATATATGTGTTAAGAACTGAATATATATGTGTAAGGGACTGAATATATATGCGTAAGAAGTGAATATATATGCGTAGTAACTGAATATATATGCGTAATAACTGAATATATATGCGTAAGAACTGAACATATATGCGTATGATCTGAATATATAGTGCGTAAGAACTGAATATATATGCGTAAAAACGGAATATATATGTGTAAGAACTGAATATATATACGTAAGAACTGAATATATATGCGTAAGAACTGAATATATATTCGTAAGAACTGAATATATATATGCGTTAGGAACGGAATATATATGCGTAAGAAGTGAATATATATGAGTAAGACCTGAATATATATGCGTAAGAACTGAATATATGCGTAAGGAACTGTGTATATATGCGTAAGAACTGAATATATGCGTAAGAACTGAATATATATTGCGTAAGAACGGAAAATATATGCGTAAGATGTGGAATATATATGAAACAACTGAATATATATGCGTAAGAACAGAATATATATGCGTAAGAACGGAATATATATGCGTCAGAACGGAATATATATGTGTAGAGAACTGAATATATATGTTTAAGAACTGGAAATATATATCGTAAGAACGGAATATATATGCGTAAGAACTGAATATATATGCGTAAAAACTGAATATATATGCGTGAAGAACGTATATATATGCGTAGGAAACTGAATATATATATTGCGTATGAAACGGAATATTAGTTGCGTATGAACTGAATATATATGCGTATATTATGTGTAAGAACTGAATATATAGTTTCTAATGAACTGAATATATATGTTAGTGAGTATATTATGATAGAACTGAATATATATGTCGTAGAACTGAATATATAGTGTAAGAACTGAATATATATGGGTAAGAACGAGTAGATATGCTAGAAGTGTAAGACTGATATATGTTGAGCGAACTGAATATATTCGTAAGATGGTATATATCTGTAGAACTGATTATTAGGGTTAAGAACTGGAGATATATAGTCGTAGAGAAGCTGAATATATATGTGTATAGAACTGAAGTTATATGTAAGAACTGAATATATCTGCGTAGAGAACGGAATATATATCTGTAAGAACTGAATAGTATATGCGTAAGAAACTGTATATATATGCGTAAGAAACTGAATATATATGCTGTAAGAACGGAATATATATGCGTAAGAACTGAATATATCTGCGAAAAACTGAATATATATTCGTAGAGAACCGAATATATATGCGTAAGAAATGAATATATATGCGTAAAACTGATATATATATGTTAAGAACTGAATATATTGCGTAAGGAACGGATATATAGTAATAACTGAATTATATGCGTAAGAACGTATATATAGAGTTAAGGAGACTTTAATTATTGTGTATAGAAATGTATTATATGTGTAGTAAGATGAAGTATGATTGTAGTAAGAACGGTTGAGTATTATCGCGTATTGACGGAATTTATTATGAGTAAGAACTGTTATTGTAGAGTTTTTAGGTTTAGGATATGTTGATTTGTGTGTTTAGACTGTTTTGATGAGTATGAAAGGTTTATGTTAAGTATTATTATTGCGTTAGACGTTTTATATGTGTAGATGAGTTGATTTTATTGAGTGTAGACTGATATAGTTTGTATGGATGTTGATGTAGTGTTGGTTGGTTATGTTTTTGTAAGAGTATGATTTGTAGTTTAGTTGGGGTAGTGTAGGTTGTTTAGGTGGTTGATGTGTGTGATATTGTGTTGATTGGGTTGTTAGGGTTTGTAGTAGATGTATATATGTTAGGTAGATAGGATTGTTATAGTATGTTAGAGTATTGTTTGTTAGGGTGTTGATATGTTGTAGAGTTTGAGGTTGAAGGTATGTTTGTGTTAGTTGTAGGTAGTGTTAGTTGTAGAGATGTTGTTGGGATTAGTATGTGTTTAGGGATTGTAGTTTGTGTTAGTTGGGGTTGTTTTGAGTGTTGTAGTTTAGATTGTATTATTAGTTATTAGTTGTGTTGTAGAGTTGCGGTATGAGGATATGTGTAGTTCTTGTATCGTAGATGAGTTCTGTCTGAGCATTTTCTTTCGAGCTAGCATTATTGTTGCATTCTAAGCAAGTACTTAGTCATTTATTGATATAGATTCTAGTTTGTCTTACTGCATATAGTTTTAGTTCATTAGAGCAGTTTATAGTCTTTCTTAGGCATTATTTTCTGTTCTTACGCAGTATTTTATTTCGTAGCTTACGCTTATATATTCAGTTTCTTACACATATAGTTCAATTCTTACACTATATTCAGTTCTTACACATATAGTTCAGTTCTTACGCATATATAGTTGCTGGTATTACGCATATATATTTCATTCTGTACTCATTACATAGTCCAGTCTTACGCATATATATTCAGTTCTATAACGCATATATATTTCCGTTCTTTACGCATATATATATTCCGTTCTTACGCATATGATTCAGTTCTTACGCATGATATATTTCCGTTCTTACGCATATAGATTCAGTTTCTTACACATTATATTCAATTCTTACACATATATTGCAGTTTCTTACACATATATTCAGTTCTTACGCATATATATTCCGTTCTTACGCATATATATTCCGTTCTTACGCACATATATTCAGTTCTTACACATATATATTCTGTTCTTTACACATATATATTCAGTTCTTACGCATAGATATTCCGTTCTTTACGCATATATAATTCAGTTTTTTCGCATATATATTCAGTTTCTTACGCATATATAGTTCGGTTCTTTACGCATATATATTCAGTTTTTCGCATTATATATTCATTTCTTACGCATATATATTCGGTTCTTACGTATATATATATTCAGTTTTTTACGCAGATATTTTCAGTTCTTTACGCATATATATTTCCGTTCTTACACATATATATTCAGTTCTTACACATATATATTCAGTTTTTACACATAATATTCAGTTTCTTACAGATATATATTCCGTTCTTTTACGCATTATATATTCAGTTCGGTACATATATATTCAGTTCTTACACATATATATTCTGTTCTTACGCATATATATTTCCGTTCTTACCCATATATATTCAGTTCTTACACATATATATTCAGTTCCTACGCATATATATTCAGGTTATTACGCATATATATTCAGTTCTTACACATATATATTCAGTTATTAGAAATATATATTCAGTTCTTACACATATATATACGCATATATATTCAGTTCAGTTACGCATATATATTCCGTTCTTACGCATATATATATTCAGTTCTTACGCATATATATCATATATTCAGTTCATACGCATATATATTCCGTTCTTACGCATATATATATTCAGTTCTTACGCATATATATCAGGTTCTTACGCATATATATTCAGTTTTTACGCATATATATTCAGTTCTTACGCATATATATTCCGTTCTTACGCATATATATTCAGTTCTTAAACATATATATTCAGTTCTTACACATATATATTCCGTTCTGACGCATATATATTCCGTTCTTACGCATATATATTCTGTTCTTACGCATATATATTCAGTTGTTTCATATATATTCCATTCTTACGCATATATTTTCCGTTCTTACGCATATATATTCAGTTCTTACGCATATATTCAGTTCTTACGCATATATACTCAGTTCTTACGCATATATTCAGTTCTTACGCATATATATTCAGGTCTTACTCATATATATTCCATTCTTACGCATATATATTCCGTTCTAACGCATATATATATTCAGTTCTTACGAATATATATTCAGTTCTTACGCATATATATTCAGTTCTTACGTATATATATTCAGTTCTTACACATATATATTCCGTTTTTACGCATATATATTCAGTTCTTACGCATATATATTCAGATCTTACGCATATATGTTCAGTTCTTACGCATATATATTCAGTTATTACGCATATATATTCAGTTACTACGCATATATATTCACTTCTTACGCATATATATTCAGTCCTTACACATATATATTCAGTTCTTACACATATATATTCAGTTCTTACGCATATATATTCGGGTCTTACGGTTATATATTCAGTTTTTACGCATATATATTAAGTTCTTACGCATATATATTCCGTTCTTACGCATATATATTCAGCTCTTAAGCATATATATACAGTTCTTACACAAATATGTTCAGTTCTTACGCATATATATTCAATTTTTACGCATATATATTCAGTTCTTACACATATATATTTAGTTCTTACACATATATTTTCAGTTCTAACGCATATATATTCAGTTCTTACACATATATATTCCGTTCTTACGCATATATATTCAGTTCTTAAGCATATTTATTCAGTTCTTACGCATATATATTCAGTTCTTACGCATATATATTCAGTTCTTACGCATATATATTCAGTTCTTACACATATATTCAGTTCTTACGAATATATATTCAGTTCTTACGCATATATATTCAGTTCTTACGCATATATATTCAGTTCTTACACATATATATTCAGTTACTACGCATATATATTCAGTTGTTACGCATATATATTCAGTCCTTAGACATATATATTCAGTTCTTACACATATATATTCTGTTCTTACGCATATATATTCAGTTCTTCCGCATATATATTCCGTTCTTACGCATATATATTCTGTTCTTACGCATATATTCAGTTCTTACGCATATATATTCAGTTATTACGCATATATATTCAGTTACTACGCATATATATTCACTTCTTACGCATATATATTCAGTCCTTACACATATATATTCAGTTCTTACACATATATATTCCGTTCTTACGCTTATATATTCGGTTCTTACGGTTATATATTCAGTTTTTACGCATATATATTAAGTTCTTACGCATATATATTCCGTTCTTACGCATATATATTCAGTTCTTAAGCATATATATACAGTTCTTACACAAATATGTTCCGTTCTTACGCATATATATTCATTTTTTACGCATATATATTCAGTTCTTACAAATATATATTTAGTTCTTACACATATATATTCAATTCTAACGCATATATATTCATTTCTTACACATATATATTCCTTTCTTACGCATATATATTCAGTTCTTACGCATATATATTCAGCTCTTACGCATATATATTCAGTTCTTACGCATATATGTTAAGTTCTTACACATATACATTCAGTTCTTACAAATATATATTCAGTTCTTACGCATATGTATTCAGTTCTTACGCATATATATTTATTTCTTATGCATATATATTCAGTTCTTAAACATATATATTCAGTTATTACGCAAATATATTCAGTTACTACGCATATATATTCAGTTCTTACGCATATATATTCAGTCCTTAGACATATATATTCAGTTCTTACACATATATATTCTGTTCTTACGCATATATATTCAGTTCTTACGCATATATATTCCGTTCTTACGCATATATATTCAGTTTTACGCATATATGTTCAGTTCTTACACATATATATTCAGTTCTTACGCATATATATTCGGTTCTTGCGGTTATATATTCAGTTTTTACGCATATATATTAAGTTCTTACGCATATATATTCCGTTCTTACGCATATATATTCAGTTCTTAAGCATATATATACAGTTCTTACACATATATGTTCCATTCTTACGCATATATATTCAATTCTTACGCAAATATATTCAGTTCTTACACATATATATTCAGTTCTTACACATATATATTCAGTTCTAACGCATATATATTCAGGTCTTACACATATATATTCCGTTCTTACGCATATATATTCAGTTCTTACGCATATATTCAATTCTTACGCATATATATTCAGTTCTTACGCATATATATTCAGTTCGTACGCATATATATTCAGTTCTTACGCATATATATATTCTGGTATTACGCATATATATTCAGTTCTTACACATAAATATTCCAGTCTTACGCATATATATTCAGTTCTAACGCATATATATTCCGTTCTTACGCATATATATTCCGTTCTTACGCATATATTCAGTTCTTACGCATATATATTCCGTTCTTACGCATATATATTCAGTTCTTACACATATATTCAATTCTTACACATATATTCAGTTCTTACACATATATTCAGTTCTTACGCATATATATTCAGTTCTTACGCATATAAATTCAGTTCTTACGCATATATTCAGTTCTTACGCATATATATTCAGTTGTTACATATATATTCCATTCTTACGCATATATATTCCGTTCTTACGCATATATATTCAGTTCTTACGCATATATTCAGTTCTTACGCATATATATTCAGTTCTTAGGCATATAAATTCAGTTCTTACGCATATATTCAGTTCTTACGCATATATATTCAGTTGTTACATATATATTCCATTCTTACGCATATATATTCCGTTCTTACGCATATATATTCAGTTCTTACGCATATATTCAGTTCTTACGCATATATATTCAGTTCTTACGCATATATTCAGTTCTTACGCATATATATTCAGTTCTTACTCATATATATTCCATTCTTACGCATATATATTCCGTTCTAACGCATATATATATTCAGTTCTTAAGCATATATTCAGTTCTTAAGCATATGTATTGAGTTGTTACGCATATATTCAGTTCTTACGCATATATATTCAGTTCTTACGCATATATATTCAGTTCTTACGTGTATATATTCAGTTCTTACGCATATATTTTCAGTTCTTATGCATATATATTCAGTTCTTATGCATATATATTCAGTTCATACGCATATATATTCAGTTCTTACGCATATATATTCCGTTCTTACGCATATATATTCCGTTCTTACGCACATATATTCAGTTCTTACACATATATATTCTGTTCTTACACATATATATTCAGTTCTTACGCATATATATTCCGTTCTTACGCATATATATTCAGTTTTTCGGATATATATTCAGTTCTTACGCATATATATTCGGTTCTTACGCATATATATTCAGTTTTTCGCATATATATTCATTTCTTACACATATATATACGCATATATATTCAGTTCTTAAGCATATATATTCAGTTCTTACACATATATATTCCGTTCTTACGCTTATATATTCCGTTCTTACGCATATATATTCAGTTCTTACGCATATATATTCAGTTCTTACGCATATATATATTCAGTTATTACGCATATATATTCGGTTCTTACGCATATACATTCAGTTTTTCGCATATATATTCATTTCTTACGCATATATATTCGGTTCTTACGTATATATATTCAGTTTTTACGCATATATTTTCAGTTCTTACGCATATATATTCCGTTCTTACACATATATATTCAGTTCTTACACATATATATTCAGTTTTTACACATAATATTCAGTTCTTACAGATATATATTCCGTTCTTACGCATATATATTCAGTTCGTACATATATATTCAGTTCTTACACATATATATTCTGTTCTTACGCATATATATTCAGTTCTTACGCATATATATTCAGTTCTTACACATATATATTCAGTTCTTACGCATATATATTCGGTTCTTACGGTTATATATTCAGTTTTTACGCATATATATTCAGTTCGTACGCATATATATTCAGTTCTTACTCATATATATTCAGTTCTCACGCATATATTCCGTTCTTACGCATATATATTCAGTTCTTACACATATATATTCAGTTCTTACACATACATATTCAGTCCTTACACATATATATTCCGTTCTTACGCATATATATTCATTTCTTACGCATATATATACGAATATATATTCAGTTCTTACGCATATATTCGGTTCTTACGCATATATATTCAGTTTTTCGCATATATATTCAGTTCTTACACATATATATTCTATTCTTACGCATATATATATTCAGTTATTACGCATGTATATTCAGTTCTTACGCATATACCTTCAGTTCTTACACACATACATTCAGTTCTTACACATACATATTCCAGTCTTACGCATATATATTCAGTTCTTACGCATATATATTCCGTTCTTACGCATATATATTCCGTTCTTACGCATATATTCAGTTCTTACGCATATATATTCCGTTCTTACGCATATATATTCAGTTCTTACACATATATTCAGTTCTTACACATATATTCAGTTCTTACACATATATTCAGTTCTTACACATATATATTCCATTCTTACGCATATATATTCAGTTCTTACGCATATATATTCAGTTCTTACGCATATATATTCCGTTCTTACTCATATATATTCCGTTCTTACGCATATATTCAGTTGTTACGCATATATATTGAGTTCTTACGCATATATTCAGTTCTTACGCATATATATTCAGTTCTTAGCATATATTCAGTTCTTACGCATATATATTCAGTTCTTACACATATATTCCATTCTTACGCATATATATTCTGTTCTTACGCATATATATTGAGTTCTTACGCATATATATTCAGTTCTTATGCATATATATTCAGTTCTTACACATATATATTCCGTTCTTACGAATATATATTCAGTTCTTACGCATATATATTCAGTTCTTACGCATATAGTCAGTTCTTACACATATATATTGAGTTCTTACGCATATATATTCAGTTCTTATATATGCATTCAGTTCTTACGCATATATATTCAGTTCTTACGCATATATATTCAGTTCTTACGCATATATATTCAGTTCTTAAGCATATATATTCAGTTCTTACGCATATATACAGTTCTTACGCATATATATTCAGTTCTTACGCATATATATTCCGTTCTTACGCATATATATTCAGTTCTTACACATATATATTCCGTTCTTACGCATATATATTCAGTTCTTTTGCATATATATTCAGTTCTTACGCATATACATTCAGTTCTTACACATAAACATTCAGTTCTTACACATATATATTCCAGTCTTACGCATATATATTCAGTTCTTACGCATATATTCAGTTCTTACGCATATATATTCCGTTCTTACGCATATATATTCAGTTCTTACGCATATATATTCAGTTCTTACACATATATATTCAGTTCTTACACGTATATATTCCGTTCTTACGCATATACATTCAGTTCTTACACATATATATTCAGTTTTTACGCATATATATTCCGTTCTTACGCTTATATATTCAGTTCTTAAGCATATATATTCAGTTCTTACACATATATATTCCGATCTTGCGCATATATATTCCGTTCTTACGCATATATATTCAGTTCTTACGCATATATATTCAGTTATTACACATATATATTCAGTTCTTACACATATATATTCAGTTCTTACACATATATATTCAGTTCTTACACATATATTCAGTTCTTACGCATATATATTCAGTTCTTACGCATATATATTCAGCATTTACGCATATATATTCCGTTCTTACGCATATATGTTCAGTTCTTACACATATGCATTCAGTTCTTACACATATATATTCAGTTCTTACGCATATGTATTCAGTTACTTACACATATATATTCCGTTCTTACGCATATATATTCATTTCTTACGCATATATATTCAGTTCTTACGCATATATATTTAGTTCCTACGCATATATATTCAGCTCTTACGCATATATATTCAGTTCTTACGCATATATATTCAGTTCTTACGCATATATATTCAGTTCTTACACATATATATTTCGTTCTTACGCATATATATTCCGTTCTTACGCATATATTCAGTTCTTACGCATATATATTGAGTTCTTACGCATATATTCAGTTCTTACGCATATATATTCAGTTCTTACGCATATATTCCGTTCTTACGCATATATATTCAGTTCTTACACATATATATTCAGTTCTTACACATACATATTCAGTCCTTACACATATATATTCCGTTCTTACGCATATATATTCATTTCTTACGCATATATATTCAGTTCTTACGCATATATATTTAGTCCCTACGCATATATATTCCGTTCTTACGCATATATATTCAGTTTTTAGGCATATATATTCAGTTCTTACGCATATATATTCAGTTCTTACACATATATATTTCGTTCTTACGCATATATATTCCGTTCTTACGCATATATTCAGTTCTTACGCATAAATATTGAGTTCTTACGCATATATTCAGTTCTTACGCATATATATTCAGTTCTTACGCATATATTCCGTTCTTACGCGTATATATTCAGTTCTTACACATATATATTCAGTTCTTACACATACATATTCAGTCCTTACACATATATATTCCGTTCTTACGCATATATATTCATTTCTTACGCATATATATACGAATATATATTCAGTTCTTACGCATATATTCGGTTCTTACGCATATATATTCAGTTTTTCGCATATATATTCAGTTCTTACACATATATATTCTATTCTTACGCATATATATATTCAGTTATTACGCATGTATATTCAGTTCTTACGCATATACCTTCAGTTCTTACACACATACATTCAGTTCTTACACATACATATTCCAGTCTTACGCATATATATTCAGTTCTTACGCATATATATTCCGTTCTTACGCATATATATTCCGTTCTTACGCATATAATCAGTTCTTACGCATATATATTTCGTTCTTACGCATATATACTCAGTTCTTACACATATATTCATTTCTTACACATATATTCAGTTCTTACACATATATTCAGTTCTTACACATATATATTCCATTCTTACGCATATATATTCAGTTTTTACGCATATATATTCAGTTCTTACGCATATATATTCCGTTCTTACGAATATATATTCCGTTCTTACGCATATATTCAGTTGTTACGCATATATATTGAGTTCTTACGCATATATTCAGTTCTTACGCATATATATTCAGTTCTTACGCATATATTCAGTTCTTATGCATATATATTCAGTTCTTACACATATATTCCATTCTTACGCATATATATTCTGTTCTTACGCATATATATTGAGTTTTTACGCATATATATTCAGTTCTTATGCATATATATTCAGTTATTACACATATATATTCCGTTCTTACGAATATATATTCAGTTCTTACGCATATATATTCAGTTCTTACTCATATAGTCAGTTCTTACACATATATATTCAGTTCTTACGCATATATATTCAGTTCTTATATATGCATTCAGTTCTTACGCATATATATTCAGTTCTTACGCATATATATTCAGTTCTTACGCATATATATTCAGTTCTTAAGCATATATATTCAGTTCTTACGCATATATATTCAGTTCTTACACATATATATTCCGTTCTTACGCATATATATATTCAGTTCTTACACATATATATTCAGTTCTTACACGTATATATTCAGTTCTTACACATATATATTCAGTTCTTACACATATATATTCAGTTCTTAAGCATAAATATTCCGTTCTGACGCATATATATTCAGTTCTTACGCATATATATTCAGTTCTTACGCATATATATTCAGCTCTTACGCATATTTAGTCAGTTCTTACGCATATATATTCAGTCCTTACACATATATATTCAGTTCTTACACATTATATTCAGTTCTTACGCATATATATTCGGTTCTTACGGTTATATATTCAGTTTTTACGCATATATATTAAGTTCTTACGCATATATATTCCGTTCTTACGCATATATATTCAGTTCTTAAGCATATATATACAGTTCTTACACATATATGTTCCATTCTTACGCATATATATTCAATTCTTACGCATATATATTCAGTTCTTACACATATATATTCAGTTCTTACACATATATATTCAGTTCTAACGCATATATATGCAGTTCTTACAAATATATATTCCGTTCTTACGCATATATATTCCGTTCTTACGCATATATTCAGTTCTTACGCATATATATTCAGTTCTTACGCATATATATTTATTTCGTACGCATATATATTCATTTCTAACACATATATATACAGTTCTTACGCATATATTCCGTTCTTACGCATATATATTCAGTTCTTACACATATATATTCAGTTCTTACACATACATATTCAGTCCTTACACATATATATTCCGTTCTTACGCATATATATTCATTTCTTACGCATATATATTCAGTTCTCACGAATATATATTCAGTTCTTACGCATATATATTCAGTTCTTACGCATATATATTCAGTTCTTACGCATATATATTCGGTTCTTACGCATATATATTAAGTTTTTCGCATATATATTCAGTTCTTACACATATATATTCAGTTCTTACGCATGTATATTCAGTTCTTACGCATATATTCAGTTCTTACACATATATTCAGTTCAGTTCTTAAACATATATTCAGTTCTTACACATATATTGAGTTCTTACACATATATATTCTATTCTTACGCATATATATATTCAGTTATTACGCATATATATTCAGTTCTTACGCATATACCTTCAGTTCTTACACACATACATTCAGATCTTACACATACATATTCCAGTCTTACGCATATATATTCAGTTCTTACGCATATATATTCCGTTCTTACGCATATATATTCCGTTCTTACGCACATATATTCAGTTCTTACACATATATTCAGTTCTTACACATATATATTCAGTTCTTACACATATATATTCAGTTCTTACACATATATATTTAGTTCTTACACATATATATTCCGTTCTTACGCATATATATTCAGTTCTTACGCATATATATTCAGTTTGACGCATATATATTCAGTTCTTACACATATATATTCCGTTCTTACGCATATATATTCACCTCTTACGCATATATATTCAGTTCTTACGCATATATATTCAGTTCTTACGCATATATATTTAGTTCTTACGCATATATATTCAGTTCTTACGCATATATATTCAGTTCTTACACATATATTCAGTTCTTACGCATATATATTCAATTCTTACGCATATATATTCCGTTCTTACGCATATATATTCCGTTCTTACGCATATAATCAGTTCTTACGCATATATATTTCGTTCTTACGCATATATATTCAGTTCTTACACATATATTCATTTCTTACACATATATTCAGTTCTTACACATATATTCAGTTCTTACACATATATATTCCATTCTTACGCATATATATTCAGTTTTTACGCATATATATTCCGTTCTTACGCATATATATTCCGTTCTTAAGCGTATATATACAGTTCTTACACATATATGTTCCGTTCTTACGCATATATATTCAATTCTTACGCATATATATTCAGTTCTTACACATATATATTCAGTTCTTACACATATATATTCAGTTCTTACGCATAAATATTCCGTTCTGACGCATATATATTCAGTTCTTACGCAAATATATTCAGTACTTACGCATATATATTCAGCTCTTACGCATATATATTCAGTTCTTACGCATATATATTCCGTTCTTACGCATATATATTCAGTTACTACGCATATATATTCAGTTCTTACGCATATATATTCAATCCTCACACATATATATTCAGTTTTTACACATATATGTTCAGTTCTTACGCATATATATTCGGTTCTTACGGTTATATATTCAGTTTTTACGCATATATATTAAGTTCTTACGCATATATATTCCGTTCTTACGCATATATATTCAGTTCTTAAGCATATATATACAGTTCTTACACATATATGTTCCGTTCTTACACATATATATTCAATTCTTTCGCATATATATTCAGTTCTTAAGCATATATATACAGTTCTTACGCATATATGTTCCGTTCTTACGCATATATATTCAATTCTTACGCATATATATTCAGTCCTTACACATATATATTCAGTTCTTACACATATATATTCAGTTCTTAAGCATATATATTCGGTTCTTACGGTTATATATTCAGTTTTTACGCATATATATTAAGTTCTTACGCATATATATTCCGTTCTTACGCATATATATTCAGTTCTTAAGCATATATATACAGTTCTTACACATATATGTTTCGTTCTTACGCATATATATTCAATTCTTACGCATATATATTCAGTTCTTACACATATATATTCAGTTCTTAGACATATATATTCAGTTTTAACGCATATATATTCAGTTCTTACACATATATATTCCGTTCTTACGCATATATATTCAGTTCTTACGCATATATATTCAGTTCTTACGCATATGTATTTAGTTACTTACACATATATATTTCGTTCTTACGCATATATATTCATTTCTTACGCATATATATTCAGTTCTTACGCATATATATTCAGTTCTTACACATATACATTCAGTTCTAAGACTTACACATATATATTCCGCTCTTACGCATATATTCAGTTCTTACGCATATATTCAGTTCTTACAAATATATTCAGTTTTTACACATATATATTCAGTTCTTACGCATATATATTCCGTTCGTATGCATATATATTCAGTTTTTAGGCATATATATTCGTTCTTACACATATATATTCAGTTCGTACGCATATATATTCCGTTATTACGCATATATATTCAGTTTTTACGCATATATATTCCGTTCTTACAAATATATATTCCGTTCTCACGCATATATACTCAGTTCTTACACATATATATCCAGTTCTTACACATATATATTCAGTTCTTACACATATATATTCCGTTCTTACGCATATATATTCAGTTCTTACGCATATATATTCAGTTCTTACACATATAATCAGTTCTTACGCATATATATTCAGTCCTTACACATATATATTCATTTCTTACACATATATATTCAGTTCTTACGCATATATATTCGGTTCTTACGGTTATATATTCAGTTTTTACGCATATATATTCAGTTCTTAAGCATATATATACAGTTCTTACACATATATGTTTCGTTCTTACGCATATATATTCAATTCTTACGCATATATATTCAGTTCTTACACATATATACTCAGTTCTTACACATATATATTCAGTTCTAACGCATATATATTCAGTTCTTACAGATATATATTCCGTTCTTACGCATATATATTCAGTTCTTAAGCATATATATTCAGTTCTTACACATATATATTCCGTTCTTACGCATATATATTCCGTTCTTACGCATATATATTCAGTTCTTACGCGTATATATTCAGTTCTTACGCATATATATTCAGTTCTTATGCATATATATTCAGTTCTTACGCATATATATTCAGTTCATACGCATATATATTCAGTTCTTACGCTTATATATTCCGTTCTTACGCATATATATTCCGTTCTTACGCACATATAGTCAGTTCTTACACATATATTCAGTTCTTACACATATATATTCAGTTTTTACACTTATATATTCAGTTCTTACACATATATATTCAGTTCTTACACATATATATTCAGTTCTTACGCATATATATTCCGTTCTTACGCATATATATTCAGTTCTAACGCATATATATTCTGTTCTTACGTATATATATTTAGTTCTTACGCATATATATTCAGTTCTTACGCATATATATTCAGTTCTTACGCATATGTATTCAGTAACTTACACATATATATTCAGTTCTTACACATATATATTCAGTTCTTACACATATATATTCAGTTCTTAAACATATATATTCAGTTCTTACAGATATATATTCCGCTCTTACGCTTATATATTCAGTTCTTACGCATATATATTCAGTTTCTACGCATATATATTCCGTTCTTACCCATATATATTCAGTTCTTACACATATATATTCAGTTCTTACACATATATATTCAGTTCTTACACATATATATTCAGTTCTTACACATAATATTCACTTCTTACAGATATATATTCTGTTCTTACGCATATATATTCAGTTCGTACATATATATTCAGTTTTTACACATATATATTCCGTTCTTACCCATATATATTCAGTTCTTACGCATATATATTCAGTTATTAAGCATATATATTCAGTTCTTACGCATATATATTAAGTTCTTAAGCATATATTCAGTTGTTACGCATATATATTCCGTTCTACGCATATATATTCCGTTCTTATGCATATATTCAGTTCTTACGCATATATATTCAGTTCTTACGCATATATATTCAGTTCTTACGCATATATATTCAGTTCTTACACATATACATTCAGTTCTAAGACTTACACATATATATTCCGCTCTTACGCATATATTCAGTTCTTACGCATATATTCAGTTCTTACAAATATATTCAGTTTTTACACATATATATTCAGTTCTTACGCATATATATTCCGTTCGTACGCATATATATTCAGTTTTTAGGCATATATATTCGTTCTTACACATATATATTCAGTTCGTACGCATATATATTCCGTTATTACGCATATATATTCAGTTTTTACGCATATATATTCCGTTCTTACAAATATATATTCCGTTCTCACGCATATATACTCAGTTCTTACACATATATATCCAGTTCTTACACATATATATTCAGTTCTTACACATATATATTCCGTTCTTACGCATATATATTCAGTTCTTACGCATATATATTCAGTTCTTACACATATAATCAGTTCTTACGCATATATATTCAGTCCTTACACATATATATTCATTTCTTACACATATATATTCAGTTCTTACGCATATATATTCGGTTCTTACGGTTATATATTCAGTTTTTACGCATATATACTCAGTTCTTAAGCATATATATACAGTTCTTACACATATATGTTCCGTTCTTACGCATATATATTCAATTCTTACGCATATATATTCAGTTCTTACACATATATACTCAGTTCTTACACATATATATTCAGTTCTAACGCATATATATTCAGTTCTTACAGATATATATTCCGTTCTTACGCATATATATTCAGTTCTTAAGCATATATATTCAGTTCTTACACATATATATTCCGTTCTTACTCATATATATTCCGTTCTTACGCATATATATTCAGTTCTTACGCATATATATTCAGTTCTGACGCAAATATATTCAGTTTTACACATACATATTCAGTTCTTACACATATATATTCAGTTCTTACACATATATATTCCGTTCTTACGCATATATATTCAGTTCTTACACATATATATTCAGTTCTTACACGTATATTCAGTTCTTACACATATATATTCAGTTCTTACACATATATATTCAGTTCTTACGCATAAATATTCCCTTCTGACGCATATATATTCAGTTCTTACGCATATATATTCAGTTCTTACGCATATATATTCAGCTCTTACTCATATATATTCAGTTCTTACGCATATATGTTCAGTTCTTACGCATATATATTCAGTTATTACACATATATATTCAGTTACTACGCATATATATTCAGTTCTTACGCATATATATTCAGTCCTTACACATATATATTCAGTTCTTACACATATATAGTCAGTTCTTACGCATATATATTCGGTTCTTACGGTTATATATTCAGTTTTTACGCATATATATTAAGTTCTTACGCATATATTTTCCGTTCTTACGCATATATATTCAGTTCTTAAGCATATATATACATTTCTTACACATATATGTTTCGTTCTTACGCATATATATTCAATTCTTACGCATATATATTCAGTTCTTACACATATATATTCAGTTCTTACACATATATATTCAGTTCTAACGCATATATATTCAAATCTTACACATATATATTCCGTTCTTACGCATATATATTCAGTTCTTACGCATTTATTCAGTTCTTACGCATATATATTCAGTTCTTACGCATATATATTCAGTTCTTACGCATATATATATATTTAGTTGTTACGCTTATATATTCGGTTCTTACGCATATATATTCAGTTTTTCGCATATATATTCAGTTCTTACACATATATATACGCATTATTATTCAGTTCATACGCATATATATTCCGTTCTTACGCATATATATTCAGTTCTTAGTCATATATATTCGGTTCTTACGCATATATATTCAGTTTTTACGCATATATATTCAGTTCTTATGCATATATTTTCAGTTCTTACGCATATATATTCGGTTCTTACGCATATATATTCAGTTTTTACGCATATATATTCAGTTCTAACGCATATATATTCCGTTCTTACGCATATATATTCAGTTCTTTATCATATATATTCAGTTCTTACACATATATATTCCGTTCTTACGCATATATATTCCGTTCTTACGCATATATATTCAGTTCTTACGAATATATATTCAGTTCTTACGCATATATATTCAGTTCTTACGCATATATATTCCATTCTTACGCATATATGTTCAGTTCTTACACATATACATTCAGTTCTTACACATATATATTCAGTTCTTACGCATATGTATTTAGTTACTTACACATATATATTTCGTTCTTACGCATATATATTCATTTCTTACGCATATATATTCAGTTCTTACGCATATATATCAGTTCTTACGCATATATATTCAGTTCCTACGCATATATATTCAGCTCTTACGCATATATATTCAGTCCTTACACATATATATTCAGTTCTTACACATATAAATTCCGTTCTTACGCATATATATTCATTTCTTACGCATATATATTCAGCTCTTACGCATATATCTTCAGTTCCTACGCATATATATTCAGTTCTTACGCATATATATTCAGTACGTACACATATATATTCAGTTCTTACACATATATATTCAGTTCTTACGCATATATATTCAGTTCTTACGCATATATATTCAGTTTTTACGCATATATATTCAGTTCTTACACATATATATTCCGTTCTTACGCATATATATTCAATTCTTACGCATATATATTCAGTTCTTACATATATATTCAGTTCTTACGCATATATATTCAGTTCTTACACATATATATTCCGTTCTTACGCATATATATTCCGTTCTTACGCATATATTCAGTTCTTACGCATATATATATCGTTCTTACGCATATATATACCGTTCTTACGCATATATATTCCGTTCTTACGCATATAGATTCAGTTCTTACGCATATATATTCAGTTCTTACGCATATATATTCAGTTCTTAAGCATATATATTGAGTTCTTACGCATATATATTTAGTTCTTACGCATATATATTCAGTTCTTACGCATATATATTCAGTTCTTACACATATATTCAGTTCTTACGCATATATATTCAGTTCTTACGCATATATATTCAGTTCTTACGCATATATATTCAGTTCTTACACATATATATTCCGTTTTTACGCATATATATTCAGTTCTTACGCATATCTATTCCGTTCTTATGCATATATATTCCGTTCTTACGCATATATATTCTTTTCTTACGCATATATATTCAGTTCTGACGCATATATATTCAGTTTTTACACATACATATTCAGTTCTTGAACATATATATTCAGTTCTTACACATATATATTCAGTTCTTACGCATATATATTCAGTTCTTACACATATATATTCAGTTCTTACACGTATATATTCCGTTCTTACGCATATATATTCCGTTCTTACACATATATATTCAGTTCTTACACATATATATTCAGTTCTTACGCATAAATATTCCGTTCTGACGCATATATATTCAGTTCTTACGCATATATATTCAGTTCTTACGCATATATATTTAGCTCTTACGCATATATATTCAGGTCTTACGCATATATATTCAGTTATTACGCATATGTATTCAGTTACTTACACATATATATTCAGTTCTTACGCATATATATTTTTTTCTTATGCATATATATTCAGTTCTTACGCATATATATTCAGTTATTACGCATATGTATTCAGTTACTTACACATATATATTCAGTTCTTACGCATATATATTTATTTCTTATGCATCTATATTCAGTTCTTACGCATATATATTCAGTTATTACGCATATGTATTCAGTTCTTACACATATATATTCAGTTATTACGCATATGTATTCAGTTACTTACACATATATATTCAGTTCTTACGCATATATATTTATTTCTTATGCATATATATTCAGTTCTTACGCATATATATTCAGTTATTACGCATATATATTCAGTTACTACGCATATATATTCAGTTCTTACGCATATATATTCAG
>JAWPHD010022315.1:0-25480 GCA_037043455.1 Cyrtodaria siliqua
TAAGAACTGAATATATATGCGTAAGAACTGATAATATATGCGAAAGAACTGAATATATGCGTAAGAACTGAATATATATACGTAAGAACGGAATATATATTTGTAAGAACTGAATATATATGTGTAAGAACTGAATATATATATGTAAGAACTGAATATATATGTGTAAGAACTGAATATATATGTGTAAGAACTGAATATATATGTGTAAGAACTGAATATATATGCGTAAGAACTGAATATATATGTGTAAGAACTGAATATATATGCGTAAGAACTGAATATATGTGTAAGAATTGAATATATATGCTTAAGAACGGAATATATATTTGTAAGAACTGAATATATATGCGTAAGAACGGAATATATATTTGTAAGAACTGAATATATATTTGTAAGAACCTGAATATATATGTGTAAGAACTGAATATATATGTGTAAGAACTGAATATATATGTGTAAGAACTGAATATATAAGCTTAAGAACTGAATACATATTGTAAGACATGAATATATATGCGTAAGAACTGAATATATGCGTAAGAACTGAATATATATGCGTAAGAACGGAATATATATTTGTAAGAACTGAATATATATGTGTAAGAACTGAATATATATGTGTAAGAACTGAATATATATGTATAATAACTGAATATATATGTGTAAGAACTGAATATATATGTGTAAGAACTGAATATATATGTGTAAGAACGAAATATATATATGCGTAAGAACGGAATATATATGCGTAAGAACGGAATATATATGCGTAAGAACGGAATATATATGTGTAAGAACTGAATATATATGCGTAAGAACTGAATATATATACGTAAGAACGGAATATATATGCTTAAGAACTGAATATATATGTTTAAGAACGGAATATATATGCGTAAGAACTGAATATATATGTGTAAGAACTGAATATATATGCGTAAGAACTGAAAATATATGTGTAAGAACTGAATATATATGAACTGAATATATATTTGTAAGAACTGAATATATATGCGTAAAAACTGAATATATATTCGTAAGAACTGAATATATGCGTAAGAAAGGAATATATATGCGTAAGAACGGAATATATATGTGTAAGAACTGAATATATATGTGTAAGAACTGAATATATATATGTGTAAGAACTGACTATATATGTGTAAGAACTGAATATATATGCATAAGATCGGAATATATATGCGTATGAACGGAATATTTATGCGTAAGAACTGAATATATATCTGTAAGAACTAAATATATATGCGTAATAACTGAATATATATGAGTAAGAACTGATAATATATGCCAAAGAACTGAATATATGCGTAAGAACTGAATATATATACGTAAGAACGGAATATCTATTTGTAAGAACTGAATATATATGTGTAAGAACTGAATATATATATGTAAGAACTGAATATATATGTGTAAGAACTGAATATATATGTGTAAGAACTGAATATATATGTGTAAGAACGGAATATATATGCGTAAGAATGGAATATATATGTGTAAGAACTGAATATGTATGTGTAAGAACTGAATATATATGTGTAAGAACTGAATATATATGTGTAAGAACTGAATATATATGCGTAAGAACGGAATATATATGTGTAAGAACTGAATATAAATGTGTAAGAACTGAATATATGTGTAAGAACTGAATATATATGTGTAAGAACTGAATATATATGCGTAAGAACTGAATATATATGTGTAAGAACGGAATATATATGCGTAAGAACTGAATATATATGTGTAAGAACTGAATTTATATGCGTAAGAACTGAATATATATGTGTAAAACTGAATATATATGCGTAAGAACGGAAATATATATGCGTAAGAACGGAATATATAAGCGTAAGAACGGAATATATATGCGTAAAAACGGAATATATATGCGTAAGAACGGAGTATATATACGTAAGAACGGAATATATATGCTTAAGAACTGAATATATATGTTTAAGAACGGAATATATATGCGTAAGAACTGAATATATATGTGTAAGAACTGAATATATATGCGTAAGAACTGAAAATATATGTGTAAGAACTGAATATATATGAACTGAATATATATTTGTAAGAACTGAATATATATGCGTAAAAACTGAAATATATATTCGTAAGAACTGAATATATGCGTAAGAAAGGAATATATATGCGTAAGAACGGAATATATATGTGTAAGAACTGAATATATATGTGTAAGAACTGAATATATATATGTGTAAGAACTGACTATATATGTGTAAGAACTGAATATATATGCATAAGATCGGAATATATATGCGTATGAACGGAATATTTATGCGTAAGAACTGAATATATATCTGTAAGAACTAAATATATATGCGTAATAACTGAATATATATGAGTAAGAACTGATAATATATGCGAAAGAACTGAATATATGCGTAAGAACTGAATATATATACGTAAGAACGGAATATATATTTGTAAGAACTGAATATATATGTGTAAGAACTGAATATATATATGTAAGAACTGAATATATATGCGTAAGAACTGAATATATATGTGTAAGAACTGAATATATATGTGTTAGAACTGAATATATATGCGTAAGAACTGAATATATATGTGTAAGAACTGAATATATATGCGTAAGAACTGAATATATGTGTAAGAATTGAATATATATGCGTAAGAACGGAATATATATTTGTAAGAACTGAATATATATGCGTAAGAACGGAATATATATTTGTAAGAACTGAATATATATTTGTAAGAACCTGAATATATATGTGTAAGAACTGAATATATATGTGTAAGAGCTGAATATATATGTGTAAGAACTGAATATATAAGCGTAAGAACTGAATACATATTGTAAGACATGAATATATATGCGTAAGAACTGAATATATGCGTAAGAACTGAATATATATGCGTAAGAACGGAATATATATTTGTAAGAACTGAATATATATGTGTAAGAACTGAATATATATGTGTAAGAACTGAAATATATATGTATAATAACTGAATATATACGTGTAAGAACTGAATATATATGTGTAAGAAACTGAATATATATGTGTAAGAACGAAATATATATATGCGTAAGAACGGAATATATATGCGTAAGAACGGAATATATATGCGTAAGAACGGAATATATATGTGTAAGAACTGAATATATATGCGTAAGAACTGAATATATATGCGTCATAACGGAATATATATGTGTAAGAATTGAATATATATGCGTAAGAACTGAATATATATGTGTAAGAACTGAATATATATGAACTGAATATATATGTGTAAGAACTGAATATATATGCTTAAAAACTGAAAATATATGCGTAAGAACTGAATATATGCGTAAGAACGGTATATATATGCGTAAGAACGGAATATATATGTGTAAGAACTGAATATATATGTGTAAGAACTGAATATATATGTGTCAGAACTGAATATATATGCGTAAGAACTGAATATATATGCATAAGAACGGAATATATACGCGTAAGAACGGAATATATATGTGTAAGAACTGAATATATATGCGTAAGAACTGAATATATGCGTAAGAACTGAATATATATGCGTAAGAACGGAATATATATTTGTAAGAACTGAATATATATGTGTAAGAACTGAATATATATGTGTAAGATCGGAATATATATGCGTATGAACGGAATATTTATGCGTAAGAACTGAATATATATCTGTAAGAACTAAATATATATGCGTAATAACTGAATATATATGCGTAAGAACTGAATATATATGCGTAAGAACTGATAATATATGCGAAAGAACTGAATATATGCGTAAGAACTGAATATATATACGTAAGAACGGAATATATATTTGTAAGAACTGAATATATATGTGTAAGAACTGAATATATATATGTAAGAACTGAATATATATGTGTAAGAACTGAATATATATGTGTAAGAACTGAATATATATGTGTAAGAACTGAATATATATGCGTAAGAACTGAATATATATGTGTAAGAACTGAATATATATGCGTAAGAACTGAATATATGTGTAAGAATTGAATATATATGCGTAAGAACGGAATATATATTTGTAAGAACTGAATATATATGCGTAAGAACGGAATATATATTTGTAAGAACTGAATATATATTTGTAAGAACCTGAATATATATGTGTAAGAACTGAATATATATGTGTAAGAACTGAATATATATGTGTAAGAACTGAATATATAAGCTTAAGAACTGAATACATATTGTAAGACATGAATATATATGCGTAAGAACTGAATATATGCGTAAGAACTGAATATATATGCGTAAGAACGGAATATATATTTGTAAGAACTGAATATATATGTGTAAGAACTGAATATATATGTGTAAGAACTGAATATATATGTATAATAACTGAATATATATGTGTAAGAACTGAATATATATGTGTAAGAACTGAATATATATGTGTAAGAACGAAATATATATATGCGTAAGAACGGAATATATATGCGTAAGAACGGAATATATATGCGTAAGAACGGAATATATATGTGTAAGAACTGAATATATATGCGTAAGAACTGAATATATATACGTAAGAACGGAATATATATGCTTAAGAACTGAATATATATGTTTAAGAACGGAATATATATGCGTAAGAACTGAATATATATGTGTAAGAACTGAATATATATGCGTAAGAACTGAAAATATATGTGTAAGAACTGAATATATATGAACTGAATATATATTTGTAAGAACTGAATATATATGCGTAAAAACTGAATATATATTCGTAAGAACTGAATATATGCGTAAGAAAGGAATATATATGCGTAAGAACGGAATATATATGTGTAAGAACTGAATATATATGTGTAAGAACTGAATATATATATGTGTAAGAACTGACTATATATGTGTAAGAACTGAATATATATGCATAAGATCGGAATATATATGCGTATGAACGGAATATTTATGCGTAAGAACTGAATATATATCTGTAAGAACTAAATATATATGCGTAATAACTGAATATATATGAGTAAGAACTGATAATATATGCCAAAGAACTGAATATATGCGTAAGAACTGAATATATATACGTAAGAACGGAATATCTATTTGTAAGAACTGAATATATATGTGTAAGAACTGAATATATATATGTAAGAACTGAATATATATGTGTAAGAACTGAATATATATGTGTAAGAACTGAATATATATGTGTAAGAACTGAATATATATGCGTAAGAACTGAATATATATGTGTAAGAACTGAATATATATGCGTAAGAACTGAATATATGTGTAAGAATTGAATATATATGCGTTAAGAACTGAATATATATGCGAAAGAACTGAATATATGCGTAAGAACTGATTATATATGCGTAAGAACGGAATATATATTTGTAAGAACTGAATATATATTTGTAAGAACCTGAATATATATGTGTAAGAACTGAATATATATGTGTAAGAACTGAATATATATGTGTAAGAACTGAATATATAAGCGTAAGAACTGAATATATATTGTAAGAAATGAATATATATGCGTAAGAACTGAATATATGCGTAAGAACTGAATATATATGCGTAAGAACGGAATATATATTTGTAAGAACTGAATATATATGTGTAATTTGAACTGAATATATATGTGTAAGAACTGAATATATATGTATAATAACTGAATATATATGTGTAAGAACTGAATATATATGTGTAAGAACTGAATATATATGTGTAAGAACGAAATATATATGCGTAAGAACGGAATATATATGCGTAAGAACGGAATATATATGCGTAAGAACGGAATATATATGTGTAAGAACTGAATATATATGCGTAAGAACTGAATATATATGCGTCATAACGGAATATATATGTGTAAGAACTGAATATATATGCGTAAGAACTGAATATATATGTGTAAGAACTGAATATATATGAACTGAATATATATGTGTAAGAACTGAATATATATACTTAAAAACTGAAAATATATGCGTAAGAACTGAATATATGCGTAAGAACGGTATATATATGCGTAAGAACGGAATATATATGTGTAAGAACTTAATATATATGTGTAAGAACTGAATATATATGTGTCAGAACTGAATATATATGCGTAAGAACTGAATATATATGCATAAGAACGGAATATATATGCGTAAGAACTGAATATATATGTGTAAGAACTGAATATATATGCGTAAGAACTGAAAATATGCGTAAGAACTGAATAGATATGCGTAAGAACGGAATATATATTTGTAAGAACTGAATATATATGTGTAAGAACTGAATATATATGTGTAAGAACTGAATATATATGTGTAAGAACTGAATATATATGTGTAAGAACTGAATATATATGTGTAAGAACTGAATATATATGTGTAAGAACGAAATATATATGCGTAAGAACGGAATATATATGCGTAAGAACGGAATATATATGCGTAAGAACGGAATATATATGTGTAAGAACTGAATATATATGCGTAAGAACTGAATATATATGCGTCATAACGGAATATATATGTGTAAGAACTGAATTTATATGCGTAAGAACTGAATATATATGTGTAAGAACTGAATATATATGAACTGAATATATATGTGTAAGCACTGAATATATATGCTTAAAAACTGAAAATATATGCGTAAGAACTGAATATATGCGTAAGAACGGTATATATATATGCGTAAGAACGGAATATATATGTGTAAGAACTGAATATATATGTGTAAGAACTGAATATATATGTGTCAGAACTGAATATATATGCGTAAGAACTGAATATATATGCATAAGAACGGAATATATATGCGTAAGAACTGAATATATATGTGAAAGAACTGAATATATATGCGTAAGTACGGAATATATATGTGTAAGAACTGAATATAAATGTGTAAGAACTGAATATATATGTGTAAGAACTGAATATATATGTGTCATAACTGAATATATATGCGTAATAACTGAATATATATGCGTAAGAACGGATTATATATGCGTAAGAACAGAATATATATGTGTAAGAACTGAGTATATATGTGTAAGAACGGAATATATATGCGTAAGAATGGAATATATATGTGTAAGAACTGAATATATATGTGTAAGAACTGAATATATATGTGTAAGAACTGAATATATATGTGTAAGAACTGAATATATATGCATAAGAACTGAATATATATGTGTAAGAACTGAATATATATGTGTAAGAACGGAATATATATGTGTAAGTACTGAATATATATGCGTAAGAACGGAATATATATGCGTAAGAACAGAATATATATACGTAAGAACGGAATATATATGCGTAAGAAAGGAATTTATATGCGTAAGAACGGAATATATATGCGTACGAACTGAATATATATGTGTAAGAACTAAATATATATGTGTAAGAACTGAATATATATGTGTAAGAACTGAATATATATGTGTAAGAACTGAATTTATATGCGTAAGAACTGAATATATATGTGTAAAAACTGAATATATATGCGTAAGAACGGAATATATATGCGTAAGAACGGAATATATAAGCGTAAGAACGGAATATAAATGCGTAAGAACGGAATATATATGCGTAAGAACGGAATATATATGCGTAAGAACGGAATATATATGTCTAAGAACTGAATATATATGCGTAAGAACGGAATATATATGCGTCAGAACGGAATATATATGTGAAAGAACTGAATATATATGCGTAAGAACGGAATATATATGTGTAAGAACTGAATATAAATGTGTATGAACTGAATATATATTTGTAAGAACTGAATATATATGTGTAAGAACTGAATATATATGTGTAAGAACTGAATATATATGCGTAAGAACGGAATATATATGTGTAAGAACTGAATATATATGTGTAAGAACTGAATATATATGTGTCATAACTAAATATTTATGTGTAAGAACTGAATATATATGCGTAAGAACGGAATATATATGCGTAAGAACGGAATATATATGTGTAAGAACTGAATATATATGTGTAAGAACGGAATATATATGCGTAAGAATGGAATATATATGTGTAAGAACTGAATATATATGTGTAAGAACTGAGTATATATGTGTAAGAACTGAATATATATGTGTAAGAACTGAATATATATGCGTAAGAACAGAATATATATTTGTAAGAACTGAATATAAATGTGTAAGAACTGAATATATATGTGTAAGAACTGAATATATATGTGTAAGATCTGAATATATATGCTTAAGAACTGAATATATATGTGTAAGAACGGAATATATATGCGTAAGAACTGAATATATATGTGTAAGAACTGAATATATATGCGTAAGAACTGAAAATATATTTGTAAGAACTGAATATATATGAACTGAATATATATGTGTAAGAACTGAATATATATGCGTAAAAACTGAATATATATTCGTAAGAACTGAATATATGCGTAAGAAAGGAATATATATGCGTAAGAACGGAATATATATGTGTAAGAACTGAATATATATGTGTAAGAACTGAATATATATTTGTAAGAACTGACTATATATGTGTAAGAACTGAATATATATGCATAAGATCGGAATATATATGCGTAAGAACGGAATATTTATGAGTAAGAACTGAATATATATGTGTAAGAACTAAATATATATGCGTAATAACTGAATATATATGAGTAAGAACTGAATATATATGCGAAAGAACTGAATATATGCGTAAGAACTGAATATATATGCGTAAGAACGGAATATATATTTGTAAGAACTGAATATATATGTGTAAGAACTGAATATATATATGTAAGAACTGAATATATATGTGTAAGAACTGAATATATATGTGTAAGAACTGAATATATATGCGTAAGAACTGAATATATATGTGTAAGAACTGAATATATATGCGTAAGAACTGAATATATGTGTAAGAATTGAATATATATGCGTAAGAACGGAATATATATTTGTAAGAACTGAATATATATGCGTAAGAACGGAATATATATTTGTAAGAACTGAATATATATTTGTAAGAACCTGAATATATATGTGTAAGAACTGAATATATATGTGTAAGAACTGAATATATATGTGTAAGAACTGAATATATAAGCGTAAGAACTGAATATATATTGTAAGAAATGAATATATATGCGTAAGAACTGAATATATGCGTAAGAACTGAATATATATGCGTAAGAACGGTATATATATTTGTAAGAACTGAATATATATGTGTAAGAACTGAATATATATGTGTAAGAACTGAATATATATGTTTAATAACTGAATATATATGTGTAAGAACTGAATATATATGTGTAAGAACTGAATATATATGTATAAGAACGAAATATATATACGTAAGAACGGAATATATATGCGTAAGAACGGAATATATATGCGTAAGAACTGAATATATATGTGTCAGAACTGAATATATATGCGTAAGAACTGAATATATATGCGTAAGAACGGAATATATATGTGTAAGAACTGAATATATATGTGTAAGAACTGAATATATATGCGTAAGAACGGAATATATATGTGTAAGAACTGAATATGTATGTGTAAGAACTGAATATATATGTGTTAGAACTGAATATATATGTGTAAGAACTGAATATATATGCGTAAGAACGGAATATATATGTGTAAGAACTAAATATATATGTGTAAGAACTGAATATATATGTGTCAGAACTGAATATATATGCGTAAGAACTGAATATATATGTGTAAGAACTCAATATATATGTGTAAGTACTGAATATATATGCGTAAGAACGGAATATATATGTGTAAAAACTGAATATAAATGTGTAAGAACTGAATATATATGTGTAAGTACTGAATATATATGCATAAGAACTGAATATATATGTGTAAGAGCGGAATATATATGCGTAAGAACTTAATATATATGTGTAAGAACTGTATATATATGCGTAGGAACTGAATATATATGTGTAAGAACTGAATATATATGCGTAAGAACTGAATATATGCGTAAGAACTGAATGTGTATGCATAAGAACGGAATATATATGTGTAAGAACTGAATATATATGTGTAAGAACTGAATATATATGTGTAAGAACTGAATATATATGTGTAAGAACGGAATATATTTGTGTAAGAACTGAATATATATGCGTCATAACGGAATATATATGTGTAAGAACTGAATATATATGCGTAAGAACTGAATATATATGCGTAAGAACTGAATATATATGTGTAAGAACTGAATATATATGAACTGAATATATATGTGTAAGAACTGAATATATATGCTTAAAAACTGAAAATATATGCGTAAGAACTGAATATATGCGTAAGAACGGTATATATATGCGTAAGAACGGAATATATATGTGTAAGAACTGAATATATATGTGTAAGAACTGAATATATATGTGTCAGAACTGAATATATATGCGTAAGAACTGAATATATATGCATAAGAACGGAATATATATGCGTAAGAACTGAATATATATGTGTAAGAACTGAATATATATGTGAAAGAACTGAATATATATGCGTAAGTACGGAATATATATGTGTAAGAACTGAATATAAATGTGCAAGAACTGAATATATATGTGTAAGAACTGAATATATATGTGTCATAACTGAATATATATGCGTAATAACTGAATATATATCCGTAAGAACGGATTATATATGCGTAAGAACTGAATATATATGTGTAAGAACTGAGTATATATGTGTAAGAACGGAATATATATGCGTAAGAATGGAATATATATGTGTAAGAACTGAATATATATGTGTAAGAACTGAATATATATGTGTAAAAACTGAATATATATGTGTAAGAACTGAATATATATGCATAAGAACTGAATATATATGTGTAAGAACGGAATATATATGTGTAAGAACGGAATATATATGTGTAAGAACTGAATATATATGCGTAAGAACGGAATATATATGCGTAAGAACTGAATATATATGCGTAAGAACGGAATATATATGCGTAAGAAAGGAATATATATGCGTAAGAACGGAATATATATGCGTACGAACTGAATATATATGTGTAAGAACTAAATATTTATGTGTAAGAACTGAATATATATGTGTAAGTACTGAATATATATGTGTAATAACTGAATATATATGTGTAAGATCTGAATAAATATGCGTAAGAACGAAATATATATGCCTAAGAACTGAATATATAGGCGTAAGAACGGAATATATATACCTAAGAACGGAATATATATGCGTAAGAACGGAATATCTATGCGTAAGAACGGAATATATATGCGTAATAACGGAATACATATGCGTAAGAACTGAATATATATGTGTAAAAACTGAATATATATTTGTAAGAACGGAATATATATGTGTAAGCACTGAATATATATACGAAAGAACTGAATATATATGTGTAAGAACTGAATATATATGCGTAAGCACTGAATATATATGTGTAATAAGGGAATATATATGAGTAAGAACTGAATATATATGTGTAAGAACTGAATATATATGCGTAAGAACTGAATATATATGTGTAAGAACTGAATATATATGCGTAAGAACTGAATATATGCGTAAGAACTGAATATATATGCGTAAGAACGGAATATATATTTGTAAGAACTGAATATATATGTGTAAGAACTGAATATATATGTGTAAGAACTGAATATATATGTGTAAGAACTGAATATATATGCGTAAGAACTGAATATATATATGTAAAAACTGAATATATATGCATCAGAACGGAATATATATGTGTAAGAACTGAATATATAATTGTAACAACTGAATATATATGTGTAAGAACGGAATATATATGTGTACGAACTGAATATATATGTGTAAGAACTAAATATATATGTGTAAGAACTGAATATATATGTGTAAGAACTGAATATATATGTGTAAGAACTGAATATATATGTGTAAGAACGGAATATATATGCGTAAGAACTGAATATATGCGTAAGAACGGAATATATATGCGTAAGAACGGAATATATATGAGTAAGAACTGAATATATATGTGTAAGAACTGAATATATATGTGTCAGAACTGAATATATATGCATAAAAATTGAATATATATGCGTAAGAACGGAATATATATGCGTAAGAACGGAATATATATGCGTAAGAATGGAATATATATGCGTAAGAACTGAATATATATGTGTAAGAACTGAATATATATGTGTAAGAACTGAATATATATGTGTAAGAACTGAATATATATGTGTGTAAGAACTGAATATATATGTGTAAAAACTGAATATATATGTGTGTAAGAACTGAATATATATGTGTAAGAACTGAATATATATGCGTAAGAACGGAATATATATGTGTAAGAACTGAATATATATGCGTAAGAACTGAATATATGTGTAAGAACTGAATATATATGTGTAAGAACTGAATATATATGTGTAAGAACTGACTATATATGCGTAAGATCGGAATATATATGCGTAAGAACGGAATATATATGCGTAAGAACTGAATATATGCGTAAGAACTGAATTATATTTGTAAGAACTGAATATATATTTGTAAGAACTGAATATATATGTGTAAGAACTGAATATATATGTGTAAGAACTGAATATATATGTGTAAGAACTGAATATATATATGCGTAAGAACGGAATATATATGTGTTAGAACTGAATACATATATGTAAGAACTGAATATATGCGTAAGAAGTGAATATATATGCGTAAGAACTGAATATATGCGTAAGAACTGAATATATATGCGTAAGAACGGAATGTATATTTGTAAGAACTGAATAGATATGTGTAAGAACTGAATATATATGTGTAAGAACTGAATATATATGCGTAATAACTGAATAAATATGTGTAAGAACTGAATATATATGCGTAAGAACTAAATATATGCCTAAGAACTGAATATATATGCGTAAGAACGGAATATATATTTGTAAGAACTGAATATATATGTGTAAGAACTGAATATATATGTGTAAGAACTGACTATATATGTGTAAGAACTGAATATATATCCGTAAGATCGGAATATATATGCGTAAGAACGGAATTTTTATGCGTAAGAACTGAATATATATGTGTAAGAACTGAATATATATGCGTAAGAACTGAATATATATCCGTAAGAACTGAATATATATGCGTAAGAACTGAATATATGCGTAAGAACTGAATATATATGCGTAAGAACTGAATATATATGCGTCAGAACGGAATATATATGTGTAAGAACTGAATATATATGCGTAAGAACTGAATATATATGTGTAAGAACTGAATATATATGAACTGAATATATATGTGTAAGAACTGAATATATATGCGTAAAAACTGAAAATATATGCGTAAGAACTGAATATATGCGTAAGGACGGAATATATATGCGTAAGAACGGAATATATATGTGTAAGAACTGAATATATATGTGTAAGAACTGAATATATATGTGTCAGAACTGAATATATATGCGTAAGAACTGAATATTTATGCGTAAGAACGGAATATATATGTGTAAGAACTGAATATATATGTGTAAGAACTGAATATATATGCGTAAGAACGGAATATATATGTGTAAGAACTGAATATGTATGTGTAAGAACTGAATATATATGTGTTAGAACTGAATATATATGTGTAAGAACTGAATATATATGCGTAAGAACGGAATATATATGTGTAAGAACTAAATATATATGTGTAAGAACTGAATATATATGTGTCAGAACTGAATATATATGCGTAAGAACTGAATATATATGTGTAAGAACTCAATATATATGTGTAAGTACTGAATATATATGCGTAAGAACGGAATATATATGTGTAAAAACTGAATATAAATGTGTAAGAACTTAATATATATGTGTAAGAACTGAATATATATGCATAAGAACTGAATATATATGTGTAAGAGCGGAATATATATGCGTAAGAACTTAATATATATGTGTAAGAACTGTATATATATGCGTAGGAACTGAATATATATGTGTAAGAACTGAATATATATGCGTAAGAACTGAATATATGCGTAAGAACTGAATGTGTATGCGCAAGAACGGAATATATATGTGTAAGAACTGAATATATATGTGTAAGAACTGAATATATATGTGTAAGAACTGAATATATATGTGTAAGAACGGAATATATATGTGTAAGAACTGAATATATATGCGTAAGAACGGAATATATATGCCTAAGAACTGAAAATATATGCGTAAAAACGGAATAAATATGCGTAAGAAAGGAATATATATGCGTAAGCACGGAACATATATGCGTAAGAACTGAATATATATGTGTAAGAACTGAATATATATGTGTAAGAACTGAATATATATGTGTAAGAACTGAATATCTATGCGTAAGAACTGAATATATATGCGTAAGAACTGAATATATGCGTAAGAACTGAATGTATATGCGTAAGAACGGAATATATATTTGTAAGAACTGAATATATATGTGTAAGAACTGAATATATATGTGTAAGAACTGAAAATATATGTGTAAGAACTGAATATATATGTGTAAGAACTGAATATATATGTGTCAGAACTGAATATATATGCGTAAGAACTGAATATATATGCGAAAGAACGGAATATATATGCGTAAGAACGGAATATATATGTATAAGAACTGAATATATATGTGTAATAACTGAATATATATGCGTAAAAACGGAATATATATGTGTAAGAACTGAATATGTATGTGTAAGAACTGAATATATATGTGTTAGAACTGAATATATATGTGTAAGAACTGATTATATGCTTAAGAACGGAATATATATGTGTAAGAACTAAATGTATATGTGTAAGAACTGAATATATGTGTGTCAGAACTGGATATATATGCGTAAGAACTGAATATATATGCGTAAGAACGGAATAAATATGCGTAAGAACGGAATATATATGTGTAAGAACTGAATATATATGTGTAAGAACGGAATATATATGCGTAAGAATGGAATATATATGTGTAAGAACTGAATATATGTGTAAGAACTGAATATATATGTGTAAGAACTCAATATATATGTGTAAGTACTGAATATATATGCGTAAGAACGGAATATATATGTGTAAGAACTGAATATAAATGTGTAAGAACTGAATATATATGTGTAAGAACTGAATATATATGTGTAAGAACTGAATATATAGGTGTAAAAACTGAATATATATGTGTAAGAACGGAAAATATATGCGTAAGAACGGAATATATATGCGAAAAAACTGAATGTATATGTGTAAGAACGGAATATATATGTGTACGAACTGAATATATATGTGTAAGAACTAAATATATATGTGTAAGAACTGAATATATATGTGTAAGAACTGAATATATATGTGTAAGAACTGAATATATATTTGTAAGAACTGAATATATATGCGTAAGAACGGAATATATATGTGTAAGAACTGAATATATATTTGTAAGAACTGAATATATATGCGTAAGAACGGAATATATATGTGTAAGAACTGAATATATATGTGTAAGAACTGAATATATATGTGTAAGAACTGACTATATATGTGTTAGAACTGAATATATATGCGTAAGATCGGAATATATATGCGTAAGAACGGAATATTTATGCGTAAGAACTGAATATATATGTGGAAGAACTGAATATATATGCGTAAGAACTGAATATATATGCGTAAGAACTGAATATATGCGTAAGAACTGAATATATATGCGTAAGAACTGAATATATATTTGTCAGAATGGAATATATATGTGTAAGAACTGAATATATATGTGAAAGAACTGAATATATATGTGTAAAAACTGAATATATATGTGTAAGAACTGAATATATATGCATAAGAACTGAATATATATGTGTAAGAACTGAATATATATGTGTAAGAACGGAATATATATGTGTAAGAACTGAATATATATGCGTAAGAACGGAATATATATGCGTAAGAACTGAATATATATGCGTAAGAACGGAATATATATGCGTAAGAAAGGAATATATATGCGTAAGAACGGAATATATATGCGTACGAACTGAATATATATGTGTAAGAACTAAATATATATGTGTAAGAACTGAATAAATATGCGTAAGAACGAAATATATATGCCTAAGAACTGAATATATAGGCGTAAGAACGGAATATATATACGTTAGAACGGAATATATATGCGTAAGAACGGAATATCTATGCGTAAGAACGGAATATATATGCGTAAGAACGGAATACATATGCGTAAGAACTGAATATATATGTGTAAAAACTGAATATATATTTTCAAGAACGGAATATATATGTGTAAGCACTGAATATATATACGAAAGAACTGAATATATATGTGTAAGAACTGAATATATATGTGTAAGATCGGAATATATATGTGTAAGATCGGAATATATATGTGTAAGAACTGACTATATATGTGTAAGAACTGAATATATATGCGTAAGATCGGAATATATATGCGTAAAAACGGAATATTAATGCGTAAGAATTGAATATATATGTGTAAGAACTGAATATATATGCGTAAGAACTGAATATATATGCGTAAGAACTGAATATATATGCGTAAGAACTGAATATATGCGTAAGAACTTAATATATATGCGTAAGAACTGAATATATATGTGTCAGAATTGAATATATATGTGTAAGAACTGAATATATATGTGAAAGGACTGAATATATATGCGTAAGTACGGAATATATATGTGTTAGAACTGAATATATATGTGTAAGAACTGATTATATGCTTAAGAACGGAATATATATGTGTAAGAACTAAATGTATATGTGTAAGAACTGAATATATGTGTGTCAGAACTGGATATATATGCGTAAGAACTGAATATATATGCGTAAGAACGGAATAAATATGCGTAAGAACGGAATATATATGTGTAAGAACTGAATATATATGTGTAAGAACGGAATATATATGCGTAAGAATGGAATATATATGTGTAAGAACTGAATATATGTGTAAGAACTGAATATATATGTGTAAGAACTCAATATATATGTGTAAGTACTGAATATATATGCGTAAGAACGGAATATATATGTGTAAGAACTGAATATAAATGTGTAAGAACTGAATATATATGTGTAAGAACTGAATATATAGGTGTAAAAACTGAATATATATGTGTAAGAACGGAAAATATATGCGTAAGAACGGAATATATATGCGAAAAAACTGAATGTATATGTGTAAGAACGGAATATATGTGTACGAACTGAATATATATGTGTAAGAACTAAATATATATGTGTAAGAACTGAATATATATGTGTAAGAACTGAATATATATGTGTAAGAACTGAATATATATTTGTAAGAACTGAATATATATGCGTAAGAACGGAATATATATGTGTAAGAACTGAATATATATTTGTAAGAACTGAATATATATGCGTAAGAACGGAATATATATGTGTAAGAACTGAATATATATGTGTAAGAACTGAATATATATGTGTAAGAACTGACTATATATGTGTTAGAACTGAATATATATGCGTAAGATCGGAATATATATGCGTAAGAACGGAATATTTATGCGTAAGAACTGAATATATATGTGGAAGAACTGAATATATATGCGTAAGAACTGAATATATATGCGTAAGAACTGAATATATGCGTAAGAACTGAATATATATGCGTAAGAACTGAATATATATTTGTCAGAATGGAATATATATGTGTAAGAACTGAATATATATGTGTAAAAACTGAATATATATGTGTAAGAACTGAATATATATGCATAAGAACTGAATATATATGTGTAAGAACTGAATATATATGTGTAAGAACGGAATATATATGTGTAAGAACTGAATATATATGCGTAAGAACGGAATATATATGCGTAAGAACTGAATATATATGCGTAAGAACGGAATATATATGCGTAAGAAAGGAATATATATGCGTAAGAACGGAATATATATGCGTACGAACTGAATATATATGTGTAAGAACTAAATATATATGTGTAAGAACTGAATAAATATGCGTAAGAACGAAATATATATGCCTAAGAACTGAATATATAGGCGTAAGAACGGAATATATATACGTTAGAACGGAATATATATGCGTAAGAACGGAATATCTATGCGTAAGAACGGAATATATATGTGTAAGAACGGAATACATATGCGTAAGAACTGAATATATATGTGTAAAAACTGAATATATATTTTCAAGAACGGAATATATATGTGTAAGCACTGAATATATATACGAAAGAACTGAATATATATGTGTAAGAACTGAATATATATGTGTAAGATCGGAATATATATGTGTAAGATCGGAATATATATGTGTAAGAACTGACTATATATGTGTAAGAACTGAATATATATGCGTAAGATCGGAATATATATGCGTAAAAACGGAATATTAATGCGTAAGAATTGAATATATATGTGTAAGAACTGAATATATATGCGTAAGAACTGAATATATATGCGTAAGAACTGAATATATATGCGTAAGAACTGAATATATGCGTAAGAACTTAATATATATGCGTAAGAACTGAATATATATGTGTCAGAATGGAATATATATGTGTAAGAACTGAATATATATGTGAAAGGACTGAATATATATGCGTAAGTACGGAATATATATGTGTAAGAACTGAATATAAATGTGCAAGAACTGAATATATATGTGTAAGAACTGAATATATATGTGTCATAACCGAATATATATGCGTAATAACTGAATATATATGCGTAAGAACGGATTATATATGCGTAAGAACGGAATATATATGTGTAAGAACTGAGTATATATGTGTAAGAACGGAATATATATGCGTAAGAATTGAATATATATGTGTAAGAACTGAATATATATGTGTAAGAACTGAATATATATGTGTAAAAACTGAATATATATGTGTAAGAACTGAATATATATGCATAAGAACTGAATATATATGTGTAAGAACTGAATATATATGTGTAAGAACGGAATATATATGTGTAAGAACTGAATATATATGCGTAAGAACGGAATATATATGCGTAAGAACTGAATATATATGCGTAAGAACGGAATATATATGCGTAAGAAAGGAATATATATGCGTAAGAACTAAATATATGCGTAAGAACTGAATATATATGCGTAAGAACTGAATTAATATGTGTCAGAATGGAATATATATGTGTAAGAACTGAATATATATGTGTAAGAACTGAATAAATATGCGTAAGAACGAAATATATATGCCTAAGAACTGAATATATAGGCTTAAGAACGGAATATATATACGTAAGAACGGAATATATATGCGTAAGAATGGAATATCTATGCGTAAGAACGGAATATATATGCGTCAGAACGGAATACATATGCGTAAGAACTGAATATGTATGTGTAAGAACTGAATATATATGTGTTAGAACTGAATATATATGTGTAAGAACTGAATATATATGTGTAAGAACTGAATATATATTTGTAAGAACTGAATATATATGCGTAAGAACGGAATATATATGTGTAAGAACTGAATATATATTTGTAAGAACTGAATATATATGCGTAAGAACGGAATATATATGTGTAAGAACTGAATATATATGTGTAAGAACTGAATATATATGTGTAAGAACTGACTATATATGTGTTAGAACTGAATATATATGCGTAAGATCGGAATATATATGCGTAAGAACGGAATATTTATGCGTAAGAACTGAATATATATGTGGAAGAACTGAATATATATGCGTAAGAACTGAATATATATGCGTAAGAACTGAATATATGCGTAAGAACTGAATATATATGCGTAAGAACTGAATATATATTTGTCAGAATGGAATATATATGTGTAAGAACTGAATATATATGTGAAAGAACTGAATATATATGTGTAAAAACTGAATATATATGTGTAAGAACTGAATATATATGCATAAGAACTGAATATATATGTGTAAGAACTGAATATATATGTGTAAGAACGGAATATATATGTGTAAGAACTGAATATATATGCGTAAGAACGGAATATATATGCGTAAGAACTGAATATATATGCGTAAGAACGGAATATATATGCGTAAGAAAGGAATATATATGCGTAAGAACGGAATATATATGCGTACGAACTGAATATATATGTGTAAGAACTAAATATATATGTGTAAGAACTGAATAAATATGCGTAAGAACGAAATATATATGCCTAAGAACTGAATATATAGGCGTAAGAACGGAATATATATACGTTAGAACGGAATATATATGCGTAAGAACGGAATATCTATGCGTAAGAACGGAATATATATGCGTAAGAACGGAATACATATGCGTAAGAACTGAATATATATGTGTAAAAACTGAATATATATTTTCAAGAACGGAATATATATGTGTAAGCACTGAATATATATACGAAAGAACTGAATATATATGTGTAAGAACTGAATATATATGTGTAAGATCGGAATATATATGTGTAAGATCGGAATATATATGTGTAAGAACTGACTATATATGTGTAAGAACTGAATATATATGCGTAAGATCGGAATATATATGCGTAAAAACGGAATATTAATGCGTAAGAATTGAATATATATGTGTAAGAACTGAATATATATGCGTAAGAACTGAATATATATGCGTAAGAACTGAATATATATGCGTAAGAACTGAATATATGCGTAAGAACTTAATATATATGCGTAAGAACTGAATATATATGTGTCAGAATTGAATATATATGTGTAAGAACTGAATATATATGTGAAAGGACTGAATATATATGCGTAAGTACGGAATATATATGTGTTAGAACTGAATATATATGTGTAAGAACTGATTATATGCTTAAGAACGGAATATATATGTGTAAGAACTAAATGTATATGTGTAAGAACTGAATATATGTGTGTCAGAACTGGATATATATGCGTAAGAACTGAATATATATGCGTAAGAACGGAATAAATATGCGTAAGAACGGAATATATATGTGTAAGAACTGAATATATATGTGTAAGAACGGAATATATATGCGTAAGAATGGAATTTATATGTGTAAGAACTGAATATATGTGTAAGAACTGAATATATATGTGTAAGAACTCAATATATATGTGTAAGTACTGAATATATATGCGTAAGAACGGAATATATATGTGTAAGAACTGAATATAAATGTGTAAGAACTGAATATATATGTGTAAGAACTGAATATATAGGTGTAAAAACTGAATATATATGTGTAAGAACGGAAAATATATGCGTAAGAACGGAATATATATGCGAAAAAACTGAATGTATATGTGTAAGAACGGAATATATGTGTACGAACTGAATATATATGTGTAAGAACTAAATATATATGTGTAAGAACTGAATATATATGTGTAAGAACTGAATATATATGTGTAAGAACTGAATATATATTTGTAAGAACTGAATATATATGCGTAAGAACGGAATATATATGTGTAAGAACTGAATATATATTTGTAAGAACTGAATATATATGCGTAAGAACGGAATATATATGTGTAAGAACTGAATATATATGTGTAAGAACTGAATATATATGTGTAAGAACTGACTATATATGTGTTAGAACTGAATATATATGCGTAAGATCGGAATATATATGCGTAAGAACGGAATATTTATGCGTAAGAACTGAATATATATGTGGAAGAACTGAATATATATGCGTAAGAACTGAATATATATGCGTAAGAACTGAATATATGCGTAAGAACTGAATATATATGCGTAAGAACTGAATATATATTTGTCAGAATGGAATATATATGTGTAAGAACTGAATATATATGTGTAAAAACTGAATATATATGTGTAAGAACTGAATATATATGCATAAGAACTGAATATATATGTGTAAGAACTGAATATATATGTGTAAGAACGGAATATATATGTGTAAGAACTGAATATATATGCGTAAGAACGGAATATATATGCGTAAGAACTGAATATATATGCGTAAGAACGGAATATATATGCGTAAGAAAGGAATATATATGCGTAAGAACGGAATATATATGCGTACGAACTGAATATATATGTGTAAGAACTAAATATATATGTGTAAGAACTGAATAAATATGCGTAAGAACGAAATATATATGCCTAAGAACTGAATATATAGGCGTAAGAACGGAATATATATACGTTAGAACGGAATATATATGCGTAAGAACGGAATATCTATGCGTAAGAACGGAATATATATGTGTAAGAACGGAATACATATGCGTAAGAACTGAATATATATGTGTAAAAACTGAATATATATTTTCAAGAACGGAATATATATGTGTAAGCACTGAATATATATACGAAAGAACTGAATATATATGTGTAAGAACTGAATATATATGTGTAAGATCGGAATATATATGTGTAAGATCGGAATATATATGTGTAAGAACTGACTATATATGTGTAAGAACTGAATATATATGCGTAAGATCGGAATATATATGCGTAAAAACGGAATATTAATGCGTAAGAATTGAATATATATGTGTAAGAACTGAATATATATGCGTAAGAACTGAATATATATGCGTAAGAACTGAATATATATGCGTAAGAACTGAATATATGCGTAAGAACTTAATATATATGCGTAAGAACTGAATATATATGTGTCAGAATGGAATATATATGTGTAAGAACTGAATATATATGTGAAAGGACTGAATATATATGCGTAAGTACGGAATATATATGTGTAAGAACTGAATATAAATGTGCAAGAACTGAATATATATGTGTAAGAACTGAATATATATGTGTCATAACCGAATATATATGCGTAATAACTGAATATATATGCGTAAGAACGGATTATATATGCGTAAGAACGGAATATATATGTGTAAGAACTGAGTATATATGTGTAAGAACGGAATATATATGCGTAAGAATTGAATATATATGTGTAAGAACTGAATATATATGTGTAAGAACTGAATATATATGTGTAAAAACTGAATATATATGTGTAAGAACTGAATATATATGCATAAGAACTGAATATATATGTGTAAGAACTGAATATATATGTGTAAGAACGGAATATATATGTGTAAGAACTGAATATATATGCGTAAGAACGGAATATATATGCGTAAGAACTGAATATATATGCGTAAGAACGGAATATATATGCGTAAGAAAGGAATATATATGCGTAAGAACTAAATATATGCGTAAGAACTGAATATATATGCGTAAGAACTGAATTAATATGTGTCAGAATGGAATATATATGTGTAAGAACTGAATATATATGTGTAAGAACTGAATAAATATGCGTAAGAACGAAATATATATGCCTAAGAACTGAATATATAGGCTTAAGAACGGAATATATATACGTAAGAACGGAATATATATGCGTAAGAATGGAATATCTATGCGTAAGAACGGAATATATATGCGTCAGAACGGAATACATATGCGTAAGAACTGAATATGTATGTGTAAGAACTGAATATATATGTGTTAGAACTGAATATATATGTGTAAGAACTGATTATATGCGTAAGAACGGAATATATATGTGTAAGAACTAAATGTATATGTGTAAGAACTGAATATATATGTGTCAGAACTGGATATATATGCGTAAGAACTGAATATATATGCGTAAGAACGGAATAAAGATGCGTAAGAACGGAATATATATGTGTAAGAACTGAATATATATGTGTAAGAATGGAATATATATGCGTAAGAATGGAATATATATGTGTAAGAACTGAATATATGTGTAAGAACTGAATATATATGTGTAAGAACTCAATATATATGTGTAAGTACTGAATATATATGCGTAAGAACGGAATATATATGTGTAAGAACTGAATATAAATGTGTAAGAACTGAATATATATGTGTAAGAACTGAATATATATGTGTAAGAACTGAATATATAGGTGTAAAAACTGAATATATATGTGTAAGAACTGAATATATATGCGTAAGAACTGAATATATGCGTAAGAACTGAATATATATGCGTAAGAACTGAATATATATGCGTCAGAACGGAATATATATGTGTAAGAACTGAATATATATGTGTAAGAACTGAATATATATGAACTGAATATATATGTGTAAGAACTGAATATATATGCGTAAAAACTGAAAATATATGCGTAAGAACTGAATATATGCGTTAGGACGGAATATATATGCGTAAGAACGGAATATATATGTGTAAGAACTGAATATATATGTGTAAGAACTGAATATATATGCGTAAGAACGGAATATATATGTGTAAGAACTGAATATGTATGTGTAAGAACTGAATATATATGTGTTAGAACTGAATATATATGTGTAAGAACTGAATATATATGCGTTAGAACGGAATATATATGTGTAAGAACTAAATATATATGTGTAAGAACTGAATATATATGTGTCAGAACTGAATATATATGCGTAAGAACTGAATATATATGTGTAAGAACTCAATATATATGTGTAAGTACTGAATATATATGCGTAAGAACGGAATATATATGTGTAAAAACTGAATATAAATGTGTAAGAACTGAATATATATGTGTAAGAACTGAATATATATGCATAAGAACTGAATATATATGTGTAAGAGCGGAATATATATGCGTAAGAACTTAATATATATGTGTAAGAACTGTATATATATGCGTAGGAACTGAATATATATGTGTAAGAACTGAATATATATGCGTAAGAACTGAATATATGCGTAAGAACTGAATGTGTATGCGTAAGAACGGAATATATATGTGTAAGAACTGAATATATATGTGTAAGAACTGAATATATATGTGTAAGAACTGAATATATATGTGTAAGAACGGAATATATATGTGTAAGAACTGAATATATATGCGTAAGAACGGAATATATATGCCTAAGAACTGAAAATATATGCGTAAAAACGATATATATGCGTAAGAAAGGAATATATATGCTTAAGCACGGAACATATATGCGTAAGAACTGAATATATATGTGTAAGAACTCAATATATATGTGTAAGAACTGAATATATATGAGTAAGAACTGAATATCTATGCGTAAGAACTGAATATATATGCGTAAGAACTGAATGTATATGCGTAATAACGGAATATATATTTGTAAGAACTGAATATATATGTGTAAGAACTGAATATATATGTGTAAGAACTGAATATATATGTGTAAGAACTGAATATATATGTGTAAGAACTGAATATATATGTGTCAGAACTGAATATATATGCGTAAGAACTGAATATATATGCGAAAGAACGGAATATATATGCGT
>JAWPHD010022316.1:0-25476 GCA_037043455.1 Cyrtodaria siliqua
CTGAACAGACTACAAGAAAGTTATCAAACTACAAGGGAAAGTATTACTCAAAACCTACTACATATATAGTTATTTAATGCTTGTGGTAATTTGTCTGCCATTTTCTTCTGTGATGTTAGGCATGTACAATATTACTCCGCCTTTCATCGTATTAAAGTCTCTGGAATAACACTCTGCAACATAACAAAACCATTTGCGCTTTGAAGTCAATTCTTGTGAAAGGAGATATCAATGAAACTTTCTAATCGTAAATATTCCGTAGTAAAGTGTGTATGTGTGTGTGCGTGCGTGCGCTTGTGTGTGTGTGTGTGTGAATATTGCTTTTAGAAATAGTTCAGTCATATCACGAAGATGTTTACTTGAAGCAGTGAGCTTTTCGCTTACCTTCATATTGCTGTATCACTGAAATACTTACCGTTATAGTGCTGTATCACTGGATTACTTACCTTTGTAGTGTTGTATCACTAGAATACTTACCTTTATAGTGATGTATCACTGGAATACTTACTTTACCTTTGTAGAGCTGTATTACTGGGATACTTACCTTTATAGAGCTGTATCACTGGAATACGTATCTTACATGTATAGAGCTGTATCACTGGAATACTTACCTTACCTAGAGCTGTATCACTGGAATACTTATCTTTATAATGCTGTATTACTGAAATACTTACTTTTATAGTCCTGTATTACTGGAATATTTACCTTACCTTTATAGAGATGTATCACTGGAATACTTACCTTACCTTCATAGAGCTGTATTACTGGAATACTTACCTTTATAGCGCTGTATCACTGGAATACTTACCTTACCTTTATAGAGCTGTATCACTGGATACTTCTCTTTATGATGCTGTATCACTGGAATACCACGCAGAAGACACATGCCATACCGATGCAGTCACAGTATACTGACTCCTTTGAATACTTATCTCCTCTCAGACTGAACTCATTATCACATATGTTAATTACATTCGCTTAATTGCTTCGAAATCATATTTGGAAACAAAAAGACTTATGCGCTTGACAAACATCCTGCAATCCGACTGGTTGACTTGTGACTATTCAATAGTGCATAACCCGACGCAAATCCAGTTAGGTGACGTTAAACCGTCAAAAACGTGACCAATTAATTCTTTATGAAAACATTTGTGAGAAAAACTGTCAAAAACACTGAAATTAGTTAGAAACTGCTTAACCAGTATTGTCATGTTGTCATGTTGACGTTTGCGACAGTATATTAATCGTTTAGCGGTTGCCAATCGTGTTTAACTGTTCCGCGAACGTGTCGCGATTAAACACAATCTGCGACCATTAAAAGGCTAAATTCAAATATAGTTAATCCTATAGTTGTGTATGAGGGAGAAGCCTTTCCGACGTATCTTTAGTAATGCAATTGGATGATAAAGGTCAGATATCATTTATTTTCATTTCTATGGCCCGTGAGACACATTATTCATTGACATTTCCATGGTGGCTAATTTGTTTTTATAATTAAAATGTCTGTTTAAAAATATGGATAACATGCATATGATACTCTGCAAAGCCTCAGATGATAAACGTTATCCAACTCGTTTAATTTAATATCGACGTATCCGTTCATTATTGTGCCGTGCGAACCACTTTAATGACTACAATAGTGACTACAATGGTGCACTTTATTTTCATTATGAATGTGTGTGTCCTTAATAAAAAATGAAATGTGAATAAACAGAATGCTTGCGGGAGGGAGATGCTTGTTTGACGTAAATCTTTGACGTGTGTTTAGGTTATGTATTTATTTAAGTAATGCCATTAGAGCATAATTAAATAATGAATAAATCCTGTTTGACGTAAATGTTTGACTAAATAAATGGGTAGATAGGCAGGCAGGCAGGCAGACAGACAGACAGACAGACAGACAGACATAGATAGATAGATAGATAGATAGATAGATAGATAGATAGATAGATAGATAGATAGATAGATAGATAGATAGATAGATAGATAGATAGATAGATAGATAGATAGATAGATAGATAGATAGATAGATAGATAGATAATAGATAGATAGATAGATAGATAGATAGATAGATAGATAGATAGATAGATAGATAGATAGATAGATAGATAGATAGATAGATAGATAGATAGATAGATAGATAGATAGATAGATAGATAGATAGATACGTTCAGTATTTTGTGTTATTTTAAATATCAATCCATATACAAGGTTCTTACATCATCTTTTGAAATTGCAAAATGACTTTATCGCTGATTTCTAAAAGTCACTTATTTTACATAATCAAGGGCAATAAATATGTCAAGCATGCAACAATTTTGTTAACCTCGCACGCCGTGTATTTGTTATTTTGTAAACAAGCTAAAATTCGATATTTTGACACATTAAAGACAAGTTCTCCTTAACGTAAGCAGAAGTTCATTTTTAGAAACAACCTCCCCTAAAATCCTTGTTATGTTGTTTTGGTCCACGGGTTTAACCCTCCCCCATCCAACTCCAGGAAACTCACACAACAAATCAACCCGTAAACATCCTTAACAATTATATATATCCTCACTCCCAACCTAGACGTGTCTACCCCAACACTTATTCTGGACTCCCGTCCATCCCACAAGAAGTATTTACTTACTATCATTGCGGAGTATATCTTTCTATATGTTTGTAATAATCGCCGAGTCCTTAATATCAATACATTGAAAGTATGTTTTGGTATCAACAAATATATTTCCCGTTGTTATAAAATGTATTGCTTTTTCTAAACAATCTAATAAACCTATATAATTATATTTTTCAGTAAAACTTTTTGTTATATCAAGAAATACTAAATACATAGTAAAACGGCGCTCAAACATTTGTGTTTTTATATTGGGGGCACATTTAATTTCGTTGAAGAGCATGTCATGTAACATTATGTTAGTAATAACTGTTTGATAGGACGATTAGTGCATGATTTATGGATACTTTAAAAACACTACCAGATTCAATCAGACCAAACATTTAAAGATAAATCAAAATTACACCAGAGTAGTCCGTCTGTGATACGCACTTAAACCCTAACCATATATTTTATACGAAATATTAAGATCTAGAAGTCTTTGGAAATACATATTTACGACATAGTGCGTGTGATATTTATTGACTTGCTATTTGAAGTTAGACACAACAGTTGTTCTGCGAGTAGCTTGCAGCTCGACTAGGTAGGAATTGTTTGCCCCTGTCCTGTATCTTCCGGTTTATATATGAACTAAACATAAGTATAAAAGTCGAACAGGAAATGCAGCTTTCACAGAACACAGTAAACCAAAAAACACGCAAAAAGACAAAAATGAATGGCAATGCTAATAAAGAATACAGGCATATGACGTCACAAACACAAAGAGGGTTGACAATAGGGCTACCGCCTTGGAACGGTCAGTAGCAGAAAAGGCCACGGGGGGTTTAAACCAGGGTCTAGGACCAAACCTCACACTTGCCCTACTGTCATCCCAATAAAACGGGACAGTGTAAATAACGAAATCTCCGCCATAACTATTCTCTAACCAACAAGGCAGTATTAATAGGCAATATAAGTAAAACACAAAGATGCTCGTGTATATATAAATACAAAAACACAATATCATAGAAAATCACAAAGAAGGTACCCAATGACTTGTCAGGAGCCAGAGCAACATTGAGGGCACGCACGACAAGGCAAGATTGCAGACAAAAACCAAACGTCACGTCCTTTTGGGCTTAAGGTAGTCGTCATCATAGGGTCCACAGCCTGTATAGTCATCGCACAATTAAAGAGGAAAGCATTGTGGCTAACTGTAAATGGATCCACAACCAAGCATGCAGTGCATTGCAAAATGATAGAGTCATAACCTATTTTGATAAACCTTATAACAAATTTAACAAAGATAGTATGAATGTGCTCATGATCAAGGATCTTACGAAGTTTGTAAATCACATCACCATAGAAAGCATGATCGGAAAACTTTCTAATCGCAGTAAAAACAAAACTAAAACGTAAGATAAGAGCCGAACGAAGTGTGATTCTTTCACTAGGTCGATTCTATATTTTGGCAACGCCCCTACAAATGTAATATACCATAGTTTTAAACGTATCGTACCGTGCTGCATGAATAATGTCCTACAAATGCATCTTAAAAAAACAACAGAAAATGTTTTCCTCTAAATAAAATACGCACCCTTAATACAAATTCACAAATAAAAGTAGATATATACAAGTCGACCAGGAAATGTAGTTTTCACAGAATACAGTCAAACAAAACAAACACAATAAAACAAACAAACAATTATAGTGTTAATAAGAAGCAAGGCACTAGACATCATATACACAAACAGAATGACAATAGGCTATGCTACGGCATTGGAAGGTCAATGGGCTGTTTCTTCCCAGTAAAATGGGACAATGTAAATAAAGAACTCCCAGCCAAGTTGTATTCTCTAGCAAGGCAGCATTAAAAAGCAATATAAGAAAATAGATGATCATGTATACATGAATATAAAACAAAAACATAGAAAGCCATACTGCAAGTACTTAACGACCTGGCCGTATCCAGAGAAACAAGATAATAAACTAATAAGGATATGACAAGTCACAATTCAAGACAAACATAAAACGCTACCGTCCATTTAGGATTTAGGTAGACGTCACCATAGGATCCATACTCTGACCGTTCATAGCACAATCAACTATGGAAGCATAGCGGCGAACTGTAAATAGTCGACCGCTAAACATGCAGTCAATTGCAAAATGATAGGTTTATAACATTTTCTTTCGATAAATGTTTTAACACGTATAATAATTGATTGTTTAATAAAAGTAGATATAAAAGTCGAACAGGTAATGCAGCATTCAAGGACCACAGTCAACCAAAAGCACGCATAGACACAATTTTAAAGACGACTAAAAGACAAGACACGACAACACAAATATAACAGGATTGACAATTGGGCAACCCCATTCGAACGGTCAGTGGCAAAAAGTGCCGCTGGGGAGTTTAAACCAGGTTCTAGGGTGCACAAAACCTCACTCTTACCCTACTTTATCCCTATAAAATGGGACAGTGTAAATAAAGGTATCCCCGCCAGGTTATATTCTCAAACAAACGATGCAGCATTAATAGGCAATATAAGTACACAGAAATGATCATGTACATGTGAATATAAAAACAGAAGCCTAGTAAGCCACAAATCAAGTACTCAATGACTTGGCAGAAGCCAGAGTAACAAGAAATATAAAAAGATCGGACAGGAAAAGTAGCATTCAAGGAGGACAGTCAACCACAAACACAGAAACAAACACGCAAGCTGACAAACAAGAAGGCAAAAGTAATAATAAATGCAAACAAACGACATCACAAACACAAAAGGGTTGACAATAGGGCTACCGCCTTGGAAAGGTCAGTGGCAAAGTAGGCCACTGGTTAGGGTGGGGGGAGGGGTTTAAACTGGTTCTAGGGTGCACCAAACCTCACACATACCCTATTGTCATCCCATTAAAACAGGACAGTGTAAATAAAGAAATCCCCGCCATGATCTAATCTCTAACCAATAAGGCAGCATCAATAGGCAATATAAGTAAAACACAAATATGCTCGTGTAAATATAGTACAAAATAACAATAGCCTAGAAAGCCACAATGAAGGTACTCAATGACTTGGCAGAAGCCAGAAATACAAAAAAACAATAGCCTAGAAAGCCGCAATGAAGGTTCTCAATGACTTGGCAGAATGGGCTTTAGGTAGGCGTCATCATAGGGTCCACAGCCTGTCCGGTCATCGTACAATGAAAAAGAGGAAAGCATAGTGGCGAACTGTAAAAGGGTCCACCACCAAGCATACAGTACGTTGCAAAATGATAGGGTCATAACCTCTTTTGATAACCTTTTTAACAAGTTTAACAAAGATAGTATGAAAGTGATCATGACCAAGAATCTTACGAAGTTTATAAATCACATTACAATAGAAGATAACAAACTATTAAGGGTACGACAAAACAATAGTTAAGACAATCATCAGACGCTGCCGTCCTTTGAGGATTTAGGTAGACGTCATCATAGGGTCCACACTCTGTCCTGTCATCGCACAATCAAAGAGGAAAGCATAGTGGCCAACTGTAAATGGGTCAACCACTAAACATGCTTTACGTTGCAAAGTTATTATGACCAAGGATCTTAAGAAATTTTTAAATCACGTCACCATAGAAGTTCGGTTGTTATAGTCCTTGTCGCAGAAGAGTTCCTAAATTACTTTTATATTTTAAAAGTAGATCCAGGTTGCGATATTACAATTTGACAGACGTTTATAGTAACGGTAGCACTAGTGGAGTAGCTTCAAAGTGCAAGATGCTTGCTTTGAACTAGTTTATAAAATAAAAAGCATTCTAGATGATTATCGTTCAACTTAATCTTCCTTCTAATGAGCATCGAGAGATTTTAAAATCTTATTTCATAAAAGCCATATTTTCATCAGAACGAGATTCGCAATATCCATTAGGAGTTCAATTTACTGCGATTCGAAATAGCTCCGCCTAACATTGCGCATGCAGAGTGGAAAGCCCGCTGAAATCAGCTATGACAGCTGTCCATTAAGAGGGTTGCTAATAGACTGTGGACGGGTTCAAATACAGCTCTTTATATGTGTGTCCCTATTGTTATATCGTCGTATCAAAACCTCGTTATTCATACTGCTTTCGCGACGAGAATTATTCCTTCCTACTGTTATCGATTCGATGCATATTTTGACATGTTTATTCCTACTGTTAACGTGTCGAGAAGTATTCATTCCTACTGTTAACGTGTCGAGAAGTATTCATTCCTATTGTTAACGTGTCGAGAAGTATTCATTCCTACTGTTAACGTGTCGAGAAGTATTCCTTCCTACTGTTAACGTGTCGAGAAGTATTCATTCCTATTGTTAACGTGTCGAGAAGTATTCATTCCTACTGTTAACGTGTCGAGAAGTATTCATTCCTACTGTTAACGTGTCGAGAAGTATTCATTCCTATTGTTCACGTGTCGAGAAGTATTCATTCCTATTGTTAACGTGTCGAGAAGTATTCATTCCTATTGTTAACGTGTCGAGAAGTATTCATTCCTACTGTTAACGTGTCGAGAAGTATTCATTCCTACTGTTAACGTGTCGAGAAGTATTCCTTCCTACTGTTAACGTGTCGAGAAGTATTCATTCCTACTGTTAACGTGTCGAGAAGTATTCATTCCTACTGTTAATGTGTCGAGAAGTATTCCTTCCTACTGTTAACGTGTCGAGAAGTATTCATTCCTATTGTTAACGTGTCGAGAAGTATTCATTCCTATTGTTAACGTGTCGAGAAGTATTCATTCCTACTGTTAACGTGTCGAGAAGTATTCATTCCTATTGTTAACGTGTCGAGAAGTATTCATTCCTACTGTTAACGTGTCGAGAAGTATTCATTCCTACTGTTAACGTGTCGAGAAGTATTCATTCCTACTGTTAACGTGTCGAGAAGTATTCATTCCTACTGTTGACGTGTCGAGAAGTATTCATTCCTACTGTTAACGTGTCGAGAAGTATTCATTCCTACTGTTAACGTGTCGAGAAGTATTCATTCCTACTGTTGACGTGTCGAGAAGTATTCATTCCTACTGTTAACGTGTCGAGAAGTATTCATTCCTACTGTTAACGTGTCGAGAAGTATTCATTCCTATTGTTAACGTGTCGAGAAGTATTCATTCCTACTGTTAACGTGTCGAGAAGTATTCATTCCTACTGTTAACGTGTCGAGAAGTATTCATTCCTATTGTTAACGTGTCGAGAAGTATTCATTCCTACTGTTAACGTGTCGAGAAGTATTCATTCCTACTGTTAACGTGTCGAGAAGTATTCATTCCTACTGTTAACGTGTCGAGAAGTATTCATTTCTACTGTTAACGTGTCGAGAAGTATTCATTCCTACTGTTAACGTGTCGAGAAGTATTCCTTCCTACTGTTAACGTGTCGAGAAGTATTCCTTCCTACTGTTAACGTGTCGAGAAGTATTCATTCCTATTGTTAACGTGTCGAGAAGTATTCATTCCTATTGTTAACGTGTCGAGAAGTATTCCTTCCTACTGTTAACGTGTCGAGAAGTATTCATTCCTATTGTCAACGTGTCGAGAAGTATTCATTCCTACTGTTAACGTGTCGAGAAGTATTCATTCCTACTGTTAACGTGTCGAGAAGTATTCCTTCCTACTGTTAACGTGTCGAGAAGTATTCATTCCTATTGTTAACGTGTCGAGAAGTATTCATTCCTATTGTTAACGTGTCGAGAAGTATTCATTCCTACTGTTAACGTGTCGAGAAGTATTCATTCCTATTGTTAACATGTCGAGAAGTATTCATTCCTCTTGTTAACGTGTCGGGAAGTATTCATTCCTACTGTTAACGTGTCGAGAAGTATTAATTCCTACTGTTAACGTGTCGAGAAGTATTCATTCCTACTGTTAACGTGTCGAGAAGTATTCATTCCTACTGTTAACGTGTCGAGAAGTATTCATTCCTATTGTTAACGTGTCGAGAAGTATTCATTCCTACTGTTAACGTGTCGAGAAGTATTCATTCCTACTGTTAACGTGTCGAGAAGTATTCCTTCCTACTGTTAACGTGTCGAGAAGTATTCATTCCTACTGTTAACGTGTCGAGAAGTATTCATTCCTATTGTTAACGTGTCGAGAAGTATTCATTCCTACTGTTAACGTGTCGAGAAGTATTCATTCCTACTGTTAACGTGTCGAGAAGTATTCCTTCCTATTGTTAACGTGTCGAGAAGTATTCCTTCCTATTGTTAACGTGTCGAGAAGTATTCATTCCTACTGTTAACGTGTCGAGAAGTATTCCTTCCTATCGTTAACGTGTCGAGAAGTATTCATTCCTATTGTTAACGTGTCGAGAAGTATTCATTCCTACTGTTAACGTGTCGAGAAGTATTCATTCCTACTGTTAACGTGTCGAGAAGTATTCCTTCCTACTGTTAACGTGTCGAGAAGTATTCATTCCTACTGTTAACGTGTCGAGAAGTATTCATTCCTACTGTTAACGTGTCGAGAAGTATTAATTCCTACTGTTAACGTGTCGAGAAGTATTCATTCCTACTGTTAACGTGTCGAGAAGTATTCATTCCTACTGTTAACGTGTCGAGAAGTATTCATTCCTATTGTTAACGTGTCGAGAAGTATTCATTCCTACTGTTAACGTGTCGAGAAGTATTCATTCCTACTGTTAACGTGTCGAGAAGTATTCCTTCCTACTGTTAACGTGTCGAGAAGTATTCATTCCTACTGTTAACGTGTCGAGAAGTATTCATTCCTATTGTTAACGTGTCGAGAAGTATTCATTCCTACTGTTAACGTGTCGAGAAGTATTCATTCCTACTGTTAACGTGTCGAGAAGTATTCCTTCCTATTGTTAACGTGTCGAGAAGTATTCCTTCCTATTGTTAACGTGTCGAGAAGTATTCATTCCTACTGTTAACGTGTCGAGAAGTATTCCTTCCTATCGTTAACGTGTCGAGAAGTATTCATTCCTATTGTTAACGTGTCGAGAAGTATTCATTCCTACTGTTAACGTGTCGAGAAGTATTCATTCCTACTGTTAACGTGTCGAGAAGTATTCCTTCCTACTGTTAACGTGTCGAGAAGTATTCATTCCTACTGTTAACGTGTCGAGAAGTATTCATTCCTACTGTTAACGTGTCGAGAAGTATTCCTTCCTACTGTTAACGTGTCGAGAAGTATTCCTTCCTACTGTTAACGTGTCGAGAAGTATTCCTTCCTACTGTTAACGTGTCGAGAAGTATTCATTCCTACTGTTAACGTGTCGAGAAGTATTCATTCCTACTGTTAACGTGTCGAGAAGTATTCCTTCCTATTGTTAACGTGTCGAGAAGTATTCATTCCTACTGTTAACGTGTCGAGAAGTATTCATTCCTACTGTAAACGTGTCGAGAAGTATTCATTCCTACGGTTAACGTGTCGAGAAGTATTCATTCCTACTGTTAACGTGTCGAGAAGTATTCCTTCCTACTGTTAACGTGTCGAGAAGTATTCCTTCCTACTGTTAACGTGTCGAGAAGTATTCCTTCCTACTGTTAACGTGTCGAGAAGTATTCATTCCTACTGTTAACGTGTCGAGAAGTATTCATTCCTACTGTTGACGTGTCGAGAAGTATTCATTCCTACTGTTAACGTGTCGAGAAGTATTCATTCCTACTGTTAACGTGTCGAGAAGTATTCATTCCTACTGTTGACGTGTCGAGAAGTATTCATTCCTACTGTTAACGTGTCGAGAAGTATTCATTCCTACTGTTAACGTGTCGAGAAGTATTCATTCCTATTGTTAACGTGTCGAGAAGTATTCATTCCTACTGTTAACGTGTCGAGAAGTATTCATTCCTACTGTTAACGTGTCGAGAAGTATTCATTCCTATTGTTAACGTGTCGAGAAGTATTCATTCCTACTGTTAACGTGTCGAGAAGTATTCATTCCTACTGTTAACGTGTCGAGAAGTATTCATTCCTACTGTTAACGTGTCGAGAAGTATTCATTCCTACTGTTAACGTGTCGAGAAGTATTCATTCCTACTGTTAACGTGTCGAGAAGTATTCCTTCCTACTGTTAACGTGTCGAGAAGTATTCCTTCCTACTGTTAACGTGTCGAGAAGTATTCATTCCTATTGTTAACGTGTCGAGAAGTATTCATTCCTATTGTTAACGTGTCGAGAAGTATTCCTTCCTACTGTTAACGTGTCGAGAAGTATTCATTCCTATTGTCAACGTGTCGAGAAGTATTCATTCCTACTGTTAACGTGTCGAGAAGTATTCATTCCTACTGTTAACGTGTCGAGAAGTATTCCTTCCTACTGTTAACGTGTCGAGAAGTATTCATTCCTATTGTTAACGTGTCGAGAAGTATTCATTCCTATTGTTAACGTGTCGAGAAGTATTCATTCCTACTGTTAACGTGTCGAGAAGTATTCATTCCTATTGTTAACGTGTCGAGAAGTATTCATTCCTCTTGTTAACGTGTCGGGAAGTATTCATTCCTACTGTTAACGTGTCGAGAAGTATTAATTCCTACTGTTAACGTGTCGAGAAGTATTCATTCCTACTGTTAACGTGTCGAGAAGTATTCATTCCTACTGTTAACGTGTCGAGAAGTATTCATTCCTATTGTTAACGTGTCGAGAAGTATTCATTCCTACTGTTAACGTGTCGAGAAGTATTCATTCCTACTGTTAACGTGTCGAGAAGTATTCCTTCCTACTGTTAACGTGTCGAGAAGTATTCATTCCTACTGTTAACGTGTCGAGAAGTATTCATTCCTATTGTTAACGTGTCGAGAAGTATTCATTCCTACTGTTAACGTGTCGAGAAGTATTCATTCCTACTGTTAACGTGTCGAGAAGTATTCCTTCCTATTGTTAACGTGTCGAGAAGTATTCCTTCCTATTGTTAACGTGTCGAGAAGTATTCATTCCTACTGTTAACGTGTCGAGAAGTATTCCTTCCTATCGTTAACGTGTCGAGAAGTATTCATTCCTATTGTTAACGTGTCGAGAAGTATTCATTCCTACTGTTAACGTGTCGAGAAGTATTCATTCCTACTGTTAACGTGTCGAGAAGTATTCCTTCCTACTGTTAACGTGTCGAGAAGTATTCATTCCTACTGTTAACGTGTCGAGAAGTATTCATTCCTACTGTTAACGTGTCGAGAAGTATTCCTTCCTACTGTTAACGTGTCGAGAAGTATTCCTTCCTACTGTTAACGTGTCGAGAAGTATTCCTTCCTACTGTTAACGTGTCGAGAAGTATTCATTCCTACTGTTAACGTGTCGAGAAGTATTCATTCCTACTGTTAACGTGTCGAGAAGTATTCCTTCCTATTGTTAACGTGTCGAGAATTAACGTGTCGAGAAGTATTCATTCCTACTGTAAACGTGTCGAGAAGTATTCATTCCTACGGTTAACGTGTCGAGAAGTATTCATTCCTACTGTTAACGTGTCGAGAAGTATTCCTTCCTACTGTTAACGTGTCGAGAAGTATTCCTTCCTACTGTTAACGTGTCGAGAAGTATTCCTTCCTACTGTTAACGTGTCGAGAAGTATTCATTCCTACTGTTAACGTGTCGAGAAGTATTCATTCCTACTGTTAACGTGTCGAGAAGTATTCCTTCCTACTGTTAACGTGTCGAGAAGTATTCATTCCTATTGTTAACGTGTCGAGAAGTATTCCTTCCTACTGTTAACGTGTCGAGAAGTATTCATTCCTATTGTCAACGTGTCGAGAAGTATTCATTCCTACTGTTAACGTGTCGAGAAGTATTCATTCCTACTGTTAACGTGTCGAGAAGTATTCCTTCCTACTGTTAACGTGTCGAGAAGTATTCATTCCTATTGTTAACGTGTCGAGAAGTATTCATTCCTATTGTTAACGTGTCGAGAAGTATTCATTCCTACTGTTAACGTGTCGAGAAGTATTCATTCCTATTGTTAACGTGTCGAGAAGTATTCATTCCTATTGTTAACGTGTCGAGAAGTATTCATTCCTATTGTTAACGTGTCGAGAAGTATTCATTCCTACTGTTAACGTTTCGAGAAGTATTCATTCCTATTGTTAACGTGTCGAGAAGTATTCATTCCTACTGTTAACGTGTCGAGAAGTATTCATTCCTATTGTTAACGTGTCGAGAAGTATTCATTCCTACTGTTAACGTGTCGAGAAGTATTCCTTCCTACTGTTAACGTGTCGAGAAGTATTCCTTCCTACTGTTAACGTGTCGAGAAGTATTTATTCCTACTGTTAACGTGTCGAGAAGTATTCATTCCTATTGTTAACGTGTCGAGAAGTATTCATTCCTATTGTTAACGTGTCGAGAAGTATTCATTCCTACTGTTAACGTGTCGAGAAGTATTCCTTCCTATTGTTAACGTGTCGAGAAGTATTTCTTCCTATTGTTAACGTGTCGAGAAGTATTCATTCCTACTGTTAACGTGTCGAGAAGTATTCATTCCTACTGTTAACGTGTCGAGAAGTATTCCTTCCTATCGTTAACGTGTCGAGAAGTATTCATTCCTATTGTTAACGTGTCGAGAAGTATTCCTTCCTACTGTTAACGTGTCGAGAAGTATTCATTCCTATTGTCAACGTGTCGAGAAGTATTCATTCCTACTGTTAACGTGTCGAGAAGTATTCATTCCTACTGTTAACGTGTCGAGAAGTATTCCTTCCTACTGTTAACGTGTCGAGAAGTATTCATTCCTATTGTTAACGTGTCGAGAAGTATTCATTCCTATTGTTAACGTGTCGAGAAGTATTCATTCCTACTGTTAACGTGTCGAGAAGTATTCATTCCTATTGTTAACGTGTCGAGAAGTATTCATTCCTATTGTTAACGTGTCGAGAAGTATTCATTCCTACTGTTAACGTGTCGAGAAGTATTCCTTCCTATTGTTAACGTGTCGAGAAGTATTCCTTCCTATCGTTAACGTGTCGAGAAGTATTCATTCCTATTGTTAACGTGTCGAGAAGTATTCATTCCTACTGTTAACGTGTCGAGAAGTATTCCTTCCTACTGTTAACGTGTCGAGAAGTATTCCTTCCTACTGTTAACGTGTCGAGAAGTATTCCTTCCTACTGTTAGCGTGTCGAGAAGTATTCCTTCCTACTGTTAACGTGTCGAGAAGTATTCCTTCCTACTGTTAACGTGTCGAGAAGTATTCCTTCCTACTGTTAACGTGTCGAGAAGTATTCATTCCTACTGTTAACGTGTCGAGAAGTATTCATTCCTACTGTTAACGTGTCGAGAAGTATTCATTCCTACTGTTAACGTGTCGAGAAGTATTCCTTCCTACTGTTAACGTGTCGAGAAGTATTCATTCCTACTGTTAACGTGTCGAGAAGTATTCATTCCTACTGTTAACGTGTCGAGAAGTATTCATTCCTACTGTTAACGTGTCGAGAAGTATTCATTCCTACTGTTAACGTGTCGAGAAGTATTCATTTCTACTGTTAACGTGTCGAGAAGTATTCATTCCTATTGTTAACGTGTCGAGAAGTATTCATTCCTACTGTTAACGTGTCGAGAAGTATTCATTCCTACTGTTAACGTGTCGAGAAGTAATTCCTACTGTTAACGTGTCGAGAAGTATTCATTCCTACTGTTAACGTGTCGAGAAGTATTCATTCCTACTGCTAACGTGTCGAGAAGTATTCATTCCTATTGTTAACGTGTCGAGAAGTATTCATTCCTACTGTTAACGTGTCGAGAAGTATTCATTCCTACTGTTAACGTGTCGAGAAGTATTCATTCCTACTGTTAACGTGTCGAGAAGTATTCATTCCTATTGTTAACCTGTCGAGAAGTATTCATTCCTACTGTTAACGTGTCGAGAAGTATTCATTCCTATTGTTAACGTTTCGAGAAGTATTCATTCCTACTGTTAACGTGTCGAGAAGTATTCATTCCTATTGTTAACTTGTCGAGAAGTATTCATTCCTATTGTTAACGTGTCGAGAAGTATTCATTCCTACTGTTAACGTGTCGAGAAGTATTCATTCCTATTGTTAACGTGTCGAGAAGTATTCATTCCTATTGTTAACGTGTCGAGAAGTATTCATTCCTATTGTTAACTTGTCGAGAAGTATTCATTCCTACTGTTAACGTGTCGAGAAGTATTCATTCCTACTGTTAACGTGTCGAGAAGTATTCCTTCCTACTGTTAACGTGTCGAGAAGTATTCATTCCTATTGTTAACGTGTCGAGAAGTATTCCTTCCTACTGTTAACGTGTCGAGAAGTATTCATTCCTATTGTCAACGTGTCGAGAAGTATTCATTCCTACTGTTAACGTGTCGAGAAGTATTCATTCCTACTGTTAACGTGTCGAGAAGTATTCCTTCCTACTGTTAACGTGTCGAGAAGTATTCATTCCTATTGTTAACGTGTCGAGAAGTATTCATTCCTATTGTTAACGTGTCGAGAAGTATTCATTCCTACTGTTAACGTGTCGAGAAGTATTCATTCCTATTGTTAACGTGTCGAGAAGTATTCATTCCTATTGTTAACGTGTCGAGAAGTATTCATTCCTATTGTTAACGTGTCGAGAAGTATTCATTCCTACTGTTAACGTTTCGAGAAGTATTCATTCCTATTGTTAACGTGTCGAGAAGTATTCATTCCTACTGTTAACGTGTCGAGAAGTATTCATTCCTATTGTTAAAGTGTCGAGAAGTATTCATTCCTACTGTTAACGTGTCGAGAAGTATTCCTTCCTACTGTTAACGTGTCGAGAAGTATTCCTTCCTACTGTTAACGTGTCGAGAAGTATTTATTCTTACTGTTAACGTGTCGAGAAGTATTCATTCCTATTGTTAACGTGTCGAGAAGTATTCATTCCTATTGTTAACGTGTCGAGAAGTATTCATTCCTACTGTTAACGTGTCGAGAAGTATTCCTTCCTATTGTTAACGTGTCGAGAAGTATTTCTTCCTATTGTTAACGTGTCGAGAAGTATTCATTCCTACTGTTAACGTGTCGAGAAGTATTCATTCCTACTGTTAACGTGTCGAGAAGTATTCCTTCCTATCGTTAACGTGTCGAGAAGTATTCATTCCTATTGTTAACGTGTCGAGAAGTATTCATTCCTACTGTTAACGTGTCGAGAAGTATTCCTTCCTACTGTTAACGTGTCGAGAAGTATTCCTTCCTACTGTTAACGTGTCGAGAAGTATTCCTTCCTACTGTTAACGTGTCGAGAAGTATTCCTTCCTACTGCTAACGTGTCGAGAAGTATCCCTTCCTACTGCTAACGTGTCGAGAAGTATTCCTTCCTACTGTTAACGTGTCGAGAAGTATTCCTTCCTACTGTTAACGTGTCGAGAAGTATTCATTCCTACTGTTAACGTGTCGAGAAGTATTCATTCCTACTGTTAACGTGTCGAGAAGTATTCCTTCCTACTGTTAACGTGTCGAGAAGTATTCCTTCCTATTGTTAACGTGTCGAGAAGTATTCATTCCTACTGTTAACGTGTCGAGAAGTATTCATTCCTATTGTTAACGTGTCGAGAAGTATTCATTCCTACTGTTAACGTGTCGAGAAGTATTCATTCCTACTGTTAACGTGTCGAGAAGTATTCCTTCCTACTGTTAACGTGTCGAGAAGTATTCATTCCTACTGTTAACGTGTCGAGAAGTATTCATTCCTACTGTTAACGTGTCGAGAAGTATTCCTTCCTACTGTTAACGTGTCGAGAAGTATTCCTTCCTATTGTTAACGTGTCGAGAAGTATTCATTCCTACTGTAAACGTGTCGAGAAGTATTCATTCCTACGGTTAACGTGTCGAGAAGTATTCATTCCTACTGTTAACGTGTCGAGAAGTATTCCTTCCTACTGTTAACGTGTCGAGAAGTATTCCTTCCTACTGTTAACGTGTCGAGAAGTATTCCTTCCTACTGTTAACGTGTCGAGAAGTATTCATTCCTACTGTTAACGTGTCGAGAAGTATTCATTCCTATTGTTAACGTGTCGAGAAGTATTCCTTCCTACTGTTAACGTGTCGAGAAGTATTCATTCCTATTGTCAACGTGTCGAGAAGTATTCATTCCTACTGTTAACGTGTCGAGAAGTATACATTCCTACTGTTAACGTGTCGAGAAGTATTCCTTCCTACTGTTAACGTGTCGAGAAGTATTCATTCCTATTGTTAACGTGTCGAGAAGTATTCATTCCTATTGTTAACGTGTCGAGAAGTATTCATTCCTACTGTTAACGTGTCGAGAAGTATTCATTCCTATTGTTAACGTGTCGAGAAGTATTCATTCCTATTGTTAACGTGTCGAGAAGTATTCATTCCTACTGTTAACGTGTCGAGAAGTATTCCTTCCTATTGTTAACGTGTCGAGAAGTATTCCTTCCTATTGTTAACGTGTCGAGAAGTATTCATTCCTACTGTTAACGTGTCGAGAAGTATTCATTCCTACTGTTAACGTGTCGAGAAGTATTCCTTCCTACTGTTAACGTGTCGAGAAGTATTCCTTCCTACTGTTAACGTGTCGAGAAGTATTCATTCCTACTGTTAACGTGTCGAGAAGTATTCCTTCCTACTGCTAACGTGTCGAGAAGTATTCCTTCCTACTGCTAACGTGTCGAGAAGTATTCCTTCCTACTGTTAACGTGTCGAGAAGTATTCCTTCCTACTGTTAACGTGTCGAGAAGTATTCATTCCTACTGTTAACGTGTCGAGAAGTATTCATTCCTACTGTTAACGTGTCGAGAAGTATTCCTTCCTACTGTTAACGTGTCGAGAAGTATTCCTTCCTATTGTTAACGTGTCGAGAAGTATTCATTCCTACTGTTAACGTGTCGAGAAGTATTCATTCCTACTGTTAACGTGTCGAGAAGTATTCATTCCTATTGTTAACGTGTCGAGAAGTATTCATTCCTACTGTTAACGTGTCGAGAAGTATTCATTCCTACTGTTAACGTGTCGAGAAGTATTCATTCCTACTGTTAACGTGTCGAGAAGTATTCCTTCCTACTGTTAACGTGTCGAGAAGTATTCCTTCCTACTGTTAACGTGTCGAGAAGTATTCATTCCTACTGTTAACGTGTCGAGAAGTATTCATTCCTATTGTTAACGTGTCGAGAAGTATTCATTCCTACTGTTAACGTGTCGAGAAGTATTCATTCCTACTGTTAACGTGTCGAGAAGTATTCCTTCCTATTGTTAACGTGTCGAGAAGTATTCCTTCCTATTGTTAACGTGTCGAGAAGTATTCATTCCTACTGTTAACGTGTCGAGAAGTATTCATTCCTACTGTTAACGTGTCGAGAAGTATTCCTTCCTATCGTTAACGTGTCGAGAAGTATTCATTCCTATTGTTAACGTGTCGAGAAGTATTCATTCCTACTGTTAACGTGTCGAGAAGTATTCATTCCTACTGTTAACGTGTCGAGAAGTATTCCTTCCTACTGTTAACGTGTCGAGAAGTATTCCTTCCTACTGTTAACGTGTCGAGAAGTATTCATTCCTACTGTTAACGTGTCGAGAAGTATTCCTTCCTACTGTTAACGTGTCGAGAAGTATTCCTTCCTACTGTTAACGTGTCGAGAAGTATTCATTCCTACTGTTAACGTGTCGAGAAGTATTCATTCCTACTGTTAACGTGTCGAGAAGTATTCCTTCCTACTGTTAACGTGTCGAGAAGTATTCATTCCTACTGTTAACGTGTCGAGAAGTATTCATTCCTACTGTAAACGTGTCGAGAAGTATTCATTCCTACTGTTAACGTGTCGAGAAGTATTCATTCCTACTGTTAACGTGTCGAGAAGTATATTCCTACTGTTAACGTGTCGAGAAGTATTCATTCCTACTGTTAACGTGTCGAGAAGTATTCATTCCTACTGTTAACGTGTCGAGAAGTATTCATTCCTATTGTTAACGTGTCGAGAAGTATTCATTCCTACTGTTAACGTGTCGAGAAGTATTCATTCCTACTGTTAACGTGTCGAGAAGTATTCATTCCTACTGTTAACGTGTCGAGAAGTATTCATTCCTATTGTTAACGTGTCGAGAAGTATTCATTCCTACTGTTAACGTGTCGAGAAGTATTCATTCCTATTGTTAACGTGTCGAGAAGTATTCATTCCTACTGTTAACGTGTCGAGAAGTATTCATTCCTATTGTTAACGTGTCGAGAAGTATTCATTCCTATTGTTAACGTGTCGAGAAGTATTCATTCCTACTGTTAACGTGTCGAGAAGTATTCATTCCTACTGTTAACGTGTCGAGAAGTATTCATTCCTATTGTTAACGTGTCGAGAAGTATTCATTCCTATTGTTAACGTGTCGAGAAGTATTCATTCCTACTGTTAACGTGTCGAGAAGTATTCATTCCTACTGTTAACGTGTCGAGAAGTATTCCTTCCTACTGTTAACGTGTCGAGAAGTATTCATTCCTATTGTTAACGTGTCGAGAAGTATTCATTCCTACTGTTAACGTGTCGAGAAGTATTCATTCCTATTGTCAACGTGTCGAGAAGTATTCATTCCTACTGTTAACGTGTCGAGAAGTATTCATTCCTACTGTTAACGTGTCGAGAAGTATTCCTTCCTACTGTTAACGTGTCGAGAAGTATTCATTCCTATTGTTAACGTGTCGAGAAGTATTCATTCCTATTGTTAACGTGTCGAGAAGTATTCATTCCTACTGTTAACGTGTCGAGAAGTATTCATTCCTACTGTTAACGTGTCGAGAAGTATTCATTCCTATTGTTAACGTGTCGAGAAGTATTCATTCCTACTGTTAACGTGTCGAGAAGTATTCATTCCTATTGTTAACGTGTCGAGAAGTATTCATTCCTACTGTTAACGTGTCGAGAAGTATTCATTCCTATTGTTAACGTGTCGAGAAGTATTCATTCCTACTGTTAACGTGTCGAGAAGTATTCATTCCTACTGTTAACGTGTCGAGAAGTATTCCTTCCTACTGTTAACGTGTCGAGAAGTATTCCTTCCTACTGTTAACGTGTCGAGAAGTATTCATTCCTACTGTTAACGTGTCGAGAAGTATTCATTCCTATTGTTAACGTGTCGAGAAGTATTCATTCCTACTGTTAACGTGTCGAGAAGTATTCATTCCTACTGTTAACGTGTCGAGAAGTATTCCTTCCTACTTGTTAACGTGTCGAGAAGTATTCCTTCCTATTGTTAACGTGTCGAGAAGTATTCATTCTACTGTTAACGTGTCGAGAAGTATTCATTCCTACTGTTAACGTGTCGAGAAGTATTCCTTCCTATCGTTAACGTGTCGAGAAGTATTCATTCCTATCGTTAACGTGTCGAGAAGTATTCATTCCTACTGTTAACGTGTCGAGAAGTATTCCTTCCTACTGTTAACGTGTCGAGAAGTATTCCTTCCTACTGTTAACGTGTCGAGAAGTATTCCTTCCTACTGTTAACGTGTCGAGAAGTATTCATTCCTACTGTTAACGTGTCGAGAAGTATTCCTTCCTACTGTTAACGTGTCGAGAAGTATTCCTTCCTACTGTTAACGTGTCGAGAAGTATTCCTTCCTACTGTTAACGTGTCGAGAAGTATTCCTTCCTACTGTTAACGTGTCGAGAAGTATTCCTTCCTACTGTTAACGTGTCGAGAAGTATTCATTCCTACTGTTAACGTGTCGAGAAGTATTCCTTCCTACTGTTAACGTGTCGAGAAGTATTCCTTCCTATTGTTAACGTGTCGAGAAGTATTCATTCTACTGTTAACGTGTCGAGAAGTATTCATTCCTACTGTTAACGTGTCGAGAAGTATTCATTCCTACTGTTAACGTGTCGAGAAGTATTCATTCCTACTGTTAACGTGTCGAGAAGTATTCCTTCCTACTGTTAACGTGTCGAGAAGTATTCCTTCCTACTGTTAACGTGTCGAGAAGTATTCATTCCTACTGTTAACGTGTCGAGAAGTATTCATTCCTACTGTTAACGTGTCGAGAAGTATTCCTTCCTACTGTTAACGTGTCGAGAAGTATTCCTTCCTACTGTTAACGTGTCGAGAAGTATTCATTCCTACTGTAAACGTGTCGAGAAGTATTCATTCCTACGGTTAACTTGTCGAGAAGTATTCATTCCTACTGTTAACGTGTCGAGAAGTATTCCTTCCTACTGTTAACGTGTCGAGAAGTATTCATTCCTACTGTTAACGTGTCGAGAAGTATTCATTCCTACTGTTAACGTGTCGAGAAGTATTCATTCCTACTGTTAACGTGTCGAGAAGTATTCATTCCTACTGTTAACGTGTCGAGAAGTATTCCTTCCTACTGTTAACGTGTCGAGAAGTATTCATTCCTACTGTTAACGTGTCGAGAAGTATTCATTCCTACTGTTAACGTGTCGAGAAGTATTCATTCCTACTGTTAACGTGTCGAGAAGTATTCATTCCTACTGTTAACGTGTCGAGAAGTATTCATTCCTATTGTTAACGTGTCGAGAAGTATTCATTCCTACTGTTAACGTGTCGAGAAGTATTCATTCCTACTGTTAACGTGTCGAGAAGTATTCATTCCTACTGTTAACGTGTCGAGAAGTATTCATTCCTACTGTTAACGTGTCGAGAAGTATTCATTCCTACTGTTAACGTGTCGAGAAGTATTCATTCCTACTGTTAACGTGTCGAGAAGTATTCATTCCTACTGTTAACGTGTCGAGAAGTATTCATTCCTACTGTTAACGTGTCGAGAAGTATTCCTTCCTACTGTTAACGTGTCGAGAAGTATTCCTTCCTACTGTTAACGTGTCGAGAAGTATTCATTCCTACTGTTAACGTGTCGAGAAGTATTCATTCCTACTGTTAACGTGTCGAGAAGTATTCCTTCCTACTGTTAACGTGTCGAGAAGTATTCATTCCTACTGTTAACGTGTCGAGAAGTATTCATTCCTACTGTTAACGTGTCGAGAAGTATTCATTCCTACTGTTAACGTGTCGAGAAGTATTCATTCCTACTGTTAACGTGTCGAGAAGTATTCCTTCCTACTGTTAACGTGTCGAGAAGTATTCATTCCTACTGTTAACGTGTCGAGAAGTATTCATTCCTACTGTTAACGTGTCGAGAAGTATTCCTTCCTACTGTTAACGTGTCGAGAAGTATTCATTCCTACTGTTAACGTGTCGAGAAGTATTCATTCCTACTGTTAACGTGTCGAGAAGTATTCATTCCTACTGTTAACGTGTCGAGAAGTATTCATTCCTACTGTTAACGTGTCGAGAAGTATTCATTCCTACTGTTAACGTGTCGAGAAGTATTCATTCCTACTGTTAACGTGTCGAGAAGTATTCATTCCTACTGTTAACGTGTCGAGAAGTATTCATTCCTACTGTTAACGTGTCGAGAAGTATTCATTCCTACTGTTAACGTGTCGAGAAGTATTCATTCCTACTGTTAACGTGTCGAGAAGTATTCATTCCTACTGTTAACGTGTCGAGAAGTATTCATTCCTACTGTTAACGTGTCGAGAAGTATTCATTCCTACTGTTAACGTGTCGAGAAGTATTCATTCCTACTGTTAACGTGTCGAGAAGTATTCATTCCTACTGTTAACGTGTCGAGAAGTATTCATTCCTACTGTTAACGTGTCGAGAAGTATTCATTCCTACTGTTAACGTGTCGAGAAGTATTCATTCCTATTGTTAACGTGTCGAGAAGTATTCATTCCTACTGTTAACGTGTCGAGAAGTATTCATTCCTACTGTTAACGTGTCGAGAAGTATTCATTCCTACTGTTAACGTGTCGAGAAGTATTCATTCCTATTGTTAACGTGTCGAGAAGTATTCATTCCTACTGTTAACGTGTCGAGAAGTATTCATTCCTACTGTTAACGTGTCGAGAAGTATTCATTCCTACTGTTAACGTGTCGAGAAGTATTCATTCCTACTGTTAACGTGTCGAGAAGTATTCATTCCTACTGTTAACGTGTCGAGAAGTATTCATTCCTACTGTTAACGTGTCGAGAAGTATTCATTCCTACTGTTAACGTGTCGAGAAGTATTCATTCCTACTGTTAACGTGTCGAGAAGTATTCATTCCTACTGTTAACGTGTCGAGAAGTATTCATTCCTACTGTTAACGTGTCGAGAAGTATTCATTCCTACTGTTAACGTGTCGAGAAGTATTCATTCCTACTGTTAACGTGTCGAGAAGTATTCATTCCTACTGTTAACGTGTCGAGAAGTATTCCTTCCTACTGTTAACGTGTCGAGAAGTATTCATTCCTACTGTTAACGTGTCGAGAAGTATTCATTCCTACTGTTAACGTGTCGAGAAGTATTCCTTCCTACTGTTAACGTGTCGAGAAGTATTCATTCCTATTGTTAACGTGTCGAGAAGTATTCATTCCTACTGTTAACGTGTCGAGAAGTATTCATTCCTACTGTTAACGTGTCGAGAAGTATTCATTCCTACTGTTAACGTGTCGAGAAGTATTCCTTCCTACTGTTAACGTGTCGAGAAGTATTCATTCCTACTGTTAACGTGTCGAGAAGTATTCCTTCCTACTGTTAACGTGTCGAGAAGTATTCCTTCCTACTGTTAACGTGTCGAGAAGTATTCCTTCCTACTGTTAACGTGTCGAGAAGTATTCCTTCCTACTGTTAACGTGTCGAGAAGTATTCATTCCTACTGTTAACGTGTCGAGAAGTATTCATTCCTACTGTTAACGTGTCGAGAAGTATTCCTTCCTACTGTTAACGTGTCGAGAAGTATTCATTCCTACTGTTAACGTGTCGAGAAGTATTCATTCCTACTGTTAACGTGTCGAGAAGTATTCATTCCTACTGTTAACGTGTCGAGAAGTATTCATTCCTACTGTTAACGTGTCGAGAAGTATTCATTCCTACTGTTAACGTGTCGAGAAGTATTCATTCCTACTGTTAACGTGTCGAGAAGTATTCATTCCTACTGTTAACGTGTCGAGAAGTATTCATTCCTACTGTTAACGTGTCGAGAAGTATTCATTCCTACTGTTAACGTGTCGAGAAGTATTCATTCCTACTGTTAACGTGTCGAGAAGTATTCATTCCTACTGTTAACGTGTCGAGAAGTATTCATTCCTACTGTTAACGTGTCGAGAAGTATTCATTCCTACTGTTAACGTGTCGAGAAGTATTCATTCCTACTGTTAACGTGTCGAGAAGTATTCATTCCTACTGTTAACGTGTCGAGAAGTATTCATTCCTACTGTTAACGTGTCGAGAAGTATTCATTCCTACTGTTAACGTGTCGAGAAGTATTCATTCCTACTGTTAACGTGTCGAGAAGTATTCATTCCTACTGTTAACGTGTCGAGAAGTATTCATTCCTACTGTTAACGTGTCGAGAAGTATTCATTCCTACTGTTAACGTGTCGAGAAGTATTCATTCCTACTGTTAACGTGTCGAGAAGTATTCATTCCTATTGTTAACGTGTCGAGAAGTATTCATTCCTACTGTTAACGTGTCGAGAAGTATTCATTCCTACTGTTAACGTGTCGAGAAGTATTCATTCCTACTGTTAACGTGTCGAGAAGTATTCATTCCTACTGTTAACGTGTCGAGAAGTATTCATTCCTACTGTTAACGTGTCGAGAAGTATTCATTCCTACTGTTAACGTGTCGAGAAGTATTCATTCCTACTGTTAACGTGTCGAGAAGTATTCATTCCTACTGTTAACGTGTCGAGAAGTATTCATTCCTACTGTTAACGTGTCGAGAAGTATTCATTCCTACTGTTAACGTGTCGAGAAGTATTCATTCCTACTGTTAACGTGTCGAGAAGTATTCATTCCTACTGTTAACGTGTCGAGAAGTATTCCTTCCTACTGTTAACGTGTCGAGAAGTATTCATTCCTACTGTTAACGTGTCGAGAAGTATTCCTTCCTACTGTTAACGTGTCGAGAAGTATTCCTTCCTACTGTTAACGTGTCGAGAAGTATTCCTTCCTACTGTTAACGTGTCGAGAAGTATTCCTTCCTACTGTTAACGTGTCGAGAAGTATTCCTTCCTACTGTTAACGTGTCGAGAAGTATTCATTCCTACTGTTAACGTGTCGAGAAGTATTCATTCCTACTGTTAACGTGTCGAGAAGTATTCATTCCTACTGTTAACGTGTCGAGAAGTATTCATTCCTACTGTTAACGTGTCGAGAAGTATTCATTCCTACTGTTAACGTGTCGAGAAGTATTCATTCCTACTGTTAACGTGTCGAGAAGTATTCATTCCTACTGTTAACGTGTCGAGAAGTATTCATTCCTACTGTTAACGTGTCGAGAAGTATTCATTCCTACTGTTAACGTGTCGAGAAGTATTCATTCCTACTGTTAACGTGTCGAGAAGTATTCATTCCTACTGTTAACGTGTCGAGAAGTATTCATTCCTACTGTTAACGTGTCGAGAAGTATTCATTCCTACTGTTAACGTGTCGAGAAGTATTCATTCCTACTGTTAACGTGTCGAGAAGTATTCATTCCTACTGTTAACGTGTCGAGAAGTATTCATTCCTACTGTTAACGTGTCGAGAAGTATTCATTCCTACTGTTAACGTGTCGAGAAGTATTCATTCCTACTGTTAACGTGTCGAGAAGTATTCATTCCTACTGTTAACGTGTCGAGAAGTATTCATTCCTACTGTTAACGTGTCGAGAAGTATTCATTCCTACTGTTAACGTGTCGAGAAGTATTCATTCCTACTGTTAACGTGTCGAGAAGTATTCATTCCTACTGTTAACGTGTCGAGAAGTATTCATTCCTACTGTTAACGTGTCGAGAAGTATTCATTCCTACTGTTAACGTGTCGAGAAGTATTCATTCCTACTGTTAACGTGTCGAGAAGTATTCATTCCTACTGTTAACGTGTCGAGAAGTATTCATTCCTACTGTTAACGTGTCGAGAAGTATTCATTCCTACTGTTTAA
>JAWPHD010022317.1:0-25472 GCA_037043455.1 Cyrtodaria siliqua
CATGTTGGTCAATCATATTGTTTAAATGCAATGAGATACGCCCTTTTATTTAATTAGCCAATCACAATAAAGGAAATAAAAAATGAAATGAAATATGTTTAAATTAAATATAATTATTTCGCCATAATTTATTGACGTATACTAACATCGGTGAAAGTTAAATAATTTAACTAGCTAGAAGAAATGTTAAATAAATTTTATCATAATAGAAGTTGTGTGCTTTTTTCATACTTAATGACGACAATATATGCGTATTTCGAAATATTAAATTTATAGTTGGAAATGCCATGGATATACAGGTGTGTTGAACCGTAAATTTAACAGAAACGAATTCTTCACACGTGTGAGGAATTCGTGCGAATTCTTCACACATGTGAAGAATACGTGCGGATATTTCACAAAATATTTGTGAAATTTACGTTTGGCATCTCTACGCCTATTAGAGCAAAAACGTATTTTTCACATGTTAAAACAGCACGAAAAAAATGCAATAAATGATTGTTTAGACGAAAACGTCACATGTACATACAGATCGGCGAAAATATAACAGTATTAGAAAAATAGGCGGAGCACAACACAACACGACAGAACAGAACAGAACAGAACAATCTTTTATTATGTACAACAGAGAATGGAACAGAACAGAATAGAATAGAATTCCCATTATTGGTGAGCAGTTTTAACGGCAACAAACAATGTATTAATTTGGCTTGTGTACAGCTGTACGGTGTACGTTTTTGATTTTCTCTCATACGATCCATTAGGAAGAGACGGCGAAGCGCGAAATAATTCTTTACATCATTTGGTCCATTAAATGGGAGAGTTTTAATAACTTGGCGTTTGATGCAAAAATAACATAGAACAGTTGTAAAGGTAAAATCGCGACATTTACCATATTTTAATGGTTACATGTTTGTCCGTAAACGAAACAAATGAAAATATCAATACAGGTAAATCCCGTTCATAAAGGTTCAGTACCTACAAATGTGTCCATACTACATGGGTGCCCCTGCTTTAGTGCGACCTTGACATTGAAGGTAGCCTCCTGGCGGTTGCACGCTTGTGTTATGAGGAATAATGAAATTATTGTCGCTTGAGAGAAGCGAATTAGACGATAATTAATTTCTCTTCGTGTGAATGATTCTCATAGGGGGCGCACTCTCAGTGGAGTGCATGTGGCATGTAGAATGCCAGTTTTTGCCATTCAGCGTTGGATGACTGACCAGTTAACACGTTAAAATTTTAGATTATAAGTATATCTTGTTGCAGTAACTTACATATTATGGATTTGAAGACATTTCAGTATATTGGTGTTGTCCGGGTTGTATTGGTTCCATTGATTATTGAAACGTTAGTACTTTTGATAGTTAAATATCAAGTCCGAGATCTTATCCTGAGTGATACCTTGAAAAAAAATGTTATCGGATACATGTTTCCCATACGTGGGTTTTTTGCGGACGGCGCGGTATCACATTGATGGTGCTCTGTTTAAAGTACGACGTAGTTGGTGGAACTGGTGCAGTAAGGATGACATTTTATATCTTAGAAATGATAACATTTGTTTAATACAGTTTATGGTTAATTTATCACTATTGAAAGTTGCTTGTAATTCAGTCGAAGGAAAGTGTATTATATAAGGGAGAATACTGGGTTGGTTGTATGCTAAAATAGTAGATATAAAATCGTATCTCCTTTGTTTATTCAGTAATCGGAAAGTATTGCGTTTGCTCCAGATGTACAGGATAGTTCGCGTAAGCGATCTGAATTCAGTTCGACGTATGTCATATGACAATAATAGATTGGCGCAAGTCTGTGTTGAGAGATTGCTATATTTTATAGGTGTAGTTTCTTGTGTACCGTATTATAAGTTGAAGTTGAAGTGTGTTATTAATTAATGTTAATAAGGTCAGTCAGTAGGTCGTCCAATGGCTTATACCAACAAATAATAAATATATATTTATAACGTATGTGTTGTTGTCGTGTTACTCCTATGAGAAGGGTGGGTGTTACGAAGAGAAAATGTGTCATGAGTAATTTGAAAATCGGTTTATGTGTGTGAAATATACAGAGCGGACACGAATGTCCATACAAACTGTATGACCTCTAAGCGCCCAGCGACATTGACCAAGAATATAGCCACCGGGCCGTTTTCGCGCTGCGCACCATTGTTTTATATGAGGAATACTTATGCGCAAGTTATGGAGCCAACATGAAATTTCGGACGGACAGACGCACGAACGGACGGACAGGGGGTAACACATCTATGTGCCATAACGTCGTCGAATGGCAGGTGCATAAGTTATATATTGCGAGTTAAAGTAATCGATTTTGGCAAGTTATCTGTATGTCCGTAAATATGCCGAGATCTTTTGGTCATATATGTTTTGTCCAAGGTTGGTCTAGATTGCTTGAAAAATGTGGCCGCTAAACTGTTAGCATACCAATTGTATGATATAAGCGATAAACTGTATCCTGTTCGTAGAAAAAGTAAAAAAAAAGTCAAACGTATATGTCACATTTTCGATTAGTGATATTTACGGCCGTATTTGTAACAAAAGTGTGAATAATTTGCACGAATTCCTCACACGTGTGAATAATTCGTTTCTGTGAAATTTACGGTTCAACACAGGTGTATGTAGATCTATGGAAATGCTATTTTTTTTTAGTTCGCGGTGTATTCAGCTTTTTTTTTTGTTGTGATTTTTTTTTTACATATTTGCAAATTATTATTAATTATTACATAGACATAGATACCTGATTGATGTCTATGATTATTATAATGTTAAACTATAACAACGCTAAAGAATAAAACACAACTATAATAAAGCGGAAAGAAGTTCAATTAATTGTTCAATATACAAGCCTTTTAAACCGAAATTACGGTTTATTTTATACCCCATACCGTTTTCGCTTCTTGGAGAACATTTGGGAAACGAAGGCCTGGCCTAAATTATAACTGATATTTTCACAATAAAAACATATTTCAAAACATGTTTTACTGAAGAAAAAAAAGATTACATGTTTAAAACTATCACTTAAATCTATATATTTTTTTTATATATCAGATTAACGCATGAAAAGTACACACAAGCAATAAGTGGTTTATAAAAAGGACGCACGAGCGTTTTCAATAAAATTCATATATTAAAGTTTGCATTATTCTTTCCTTTCTATGATTTTCTTGGTTTCCTCTTCCTATGTCGAGGTTGTGTGAAGACAATATAAATATGCCGAGAATTGTTTTCATTGTTTTCTCTTCATCGATATCTAAATAAGTCAAAGTCGCGTTTTAAACCGACAGCAACACGTTGATTATATCTATACCAACTTGTTTTTTTTTTCATGAAAAGCCAATGAAAGAGTGATTTTCGATTCAACAGATAGTACCGTCTTACTTAATTATTCCGACATATTAGGTAGTATTACATAATTTTCTTTGATAAGCAGAAACTTTAAGCATAATCACGGCCTGTGTAGGCGAAACGTAATTAAATGGGCAAATAATGTGCTTTTAATAAAGTGCATTGTCATGCAACCTCGTTTAGTTCAATTGAATTTTCTTACCAAATATTATGGAACCTGGAAAGTATTGTTGAAGTTAAGGACTTCAAATTGTTTTGTAAATAATTAAGTTTATGTTAATCATATGCGATACTTAACTGTAAATTATCTGTTCGTCGCAGATGAGTGAAGCAAAATAAGCATATTAAAATGAAATATAAGTAGGTTTAAAATTAGAATCTTCCTATACACATCATAACACAAATTCTTACTTTGCGCAAAATATTCTCAAATTGTGCAGAGACACTTTAATGCATGGTTTATATATTTAACCCCTTGCGCAATTCCGGAATAGTCCTGCGCAATTCCGGAATCGTTGCGCATTTTAAGAATTCTTACTTTGCGCAGAGCAATTCCGGAATCGTCCATATTCTTACTTTGCGTAGAACATATACATCATTACTGCTTTTAACCCATGTAATTAACAATATGTAAAAGCAAACTAGACTATGATAGATTTAGATTTCACTTTTTACCCATTTTAAGCATTTGTTAGAAAATATATTCAATGATGTAGAGTTTTTAATTTTGGGGGCAATACTTTTCCATACTAAAGTTCCAGGGTGTGATAAACTCCCTTTGAATAGTTCGTTGTTTGGCTTAGGTATTATGAAATTTCTATTTGTAAATGATCTCAGTTGCATTGAAGTATTTTGCTCATTTACTCTTATATGAAACAAGTCGCTTAACTATTGCGGGGAAGTTTGATTTTCTATCTAATACATGCTTTTAGCTTTTTGAAGAAAAACAATTTCTTCGAAAGATAACAGATTTAGAGAAATACGCGCAATTTCAAGATTAATATATTCATGACCTTATATAATGTTGCATGCTCTTCTTTGTAATTTAGTAATTCTATATACACTGGTATTAAAAGAATTTCCCCAAATAACACAGCAATAATTAAGATGAAGTTGTATATATGCATTGTAGAATAATAATCTATGTTCCTGTGATATATACGAACGTATTCTGGACATGACGATATCTTTTTGGAAATATACTGAAAATGGTTATTTTCATTGCATATTTTCATCAATATTTACACAATTATATAATATTTTGTCGCATTTATTATAACGGTAGCCCTAGCGGAGAAGTTTTTTTTATTTCGTCTGCACATGGCAAGCAGGCGACAAAAGTGGTAGTTACACAAAGGTTACGAATATTAAAGTTCAGAACTCGACAACGAATTATAGAAAAACGAATAGGTTGATAAACATATACCTCATAAGAAGTGGGAATAATTAACAATATCAAACTTGAAATTATTTGATTTTTTTGGTTATTTTTTCTCCATTTTCACTACAGAGATTTAAATCTAGGAAAGAAGCGAAAATATCAAACATAGTTAGCTTTGTTGAGTTGAAGTCATTTAGGGTAGATATTATTTACCATATATCAAGTAGAAAAGAAAGGGTTGTCGATGTTTATATAATCTCGTTCTTGGCAATACTAAAACAAATGTGCGACAAGAGGTGCGCAGTTAGCACCAAAGTAGTATGATGAAATTTTGTGAAATAGTTCTGATGCAATATTGTGAAATAGCCATGTTTCTGCCAATTGTGAAATGTTTTTCTATTTGTAAGACATGGCATGAGCAGGCACGTTTTAAGATGTTGCGAAATAGTACTATGTTTAGAATGAACAGACAGACGAGCTTCTGAACGAGCGTATTTCTACTCCCAGTTTCCTTTATCAGATAAAAAAATATTCAATAACAGTACGGCATGCTATTAAGCAAATTAGGCTCAGTAGGAGTGGCTTATCCAGTGTGTACTGTTTCTCAATAAACACAGGTGATATATGAACTTCAGTGTGATGAAATATGTATAACAGACGGAGAATACTAGTGAATTTTCCTAAAAATAGAAAAACATTTCACAATCGGCAGCAACATGGCTATTTCACAATATTGCATCAGAACCATTTCGCAATATTTCATCATCTGATGACGTCATTTTCTGCGCTTGCGCGGTCGTGATGCCCAACCGACGCTTATACTATTCACCAATATAAACAAATACCAACAATATGTCTGTAAACGGTACAAACTACGTACCGTTGGTATCCCTATGAAGAAACATGTATCTATAAATAAGTTTGGGCAAACTTCTTGGCAAGTTAACATCGTCTAATTGTCCAAAATACCGTTAGTAAAAACCCTTCAGTAGTGTTACAGGCCAAACATGTAGTTTTTATGAGCAGTTTGTGTGTGTGAGAGAATAAGGGCAATAAACGCGTCTTTGACAACGTTGTATGGTAAGATTGTATAATGTGGGTACTTATAGATGAAACTTTACGTCTTTTTGACATTTTTATCAAGAACATCTCCTGTTTTTTTTTTTAATTTAGAACACGTTTTATTTAGTCTAGATCATCTACGACGCTTGCTTGTTTTCAAGACAAACGTCTAGAACAGTTCTCCTAAACAAGGTTTGACTTTTGCCGAGATGCTGGTATCGTTTCTGATTGGCAGAGACAGAAACACCTGCTATCAAAGATATACAGAAAGGCAGAAAGACAATAAATTTATATATAAACAAAGATGGAAACTTCATCCTTATATCGACAACTAAAGCGGATGGTCAGACATACTTTAATAAAAATAATAATTACGGTCACGTACTTCCAGTTTCAAATTTGTTTCTGGACAACTGGTCAAGAAGTTTGTATTTAAAATCAAACGTCGAAGATGATCAAGACTACACACTTTTTTGGACGTGATATCTAACGACAGGAAGTTAAACATTTGGATATGTGTCTAGTGGTTCAGGTACTCGAACTGGAAATAAAACGGCATTTTAAGCCTGTTTTTGTTATCCAATACACAGTTGGAAGTTTATTTTTCTTTCGTCTACAGACGTCAAAACACAATTAGATTATTAGCTGCACATTTGGTAGGAAATTCTTGGATTCCCGATTTTAAATAACGAATCGAACATCTAGATCTCGTGGGGTAAGTAAGTAGGAGTTAGCTGAATAACGGTTAATACGAGTATATATGCTTTATATTTATATTTTCCAAGTAGAAAGGGAGATCGGGTCCGCACTTTTTGTACGACACCATTTCATACTAATTCCTCAATGGATTCGGCGATCCGAGCACGATATGCAGCGAAATCAATGCAATTTATACTCCGGAACTTTAGAAAACAAATACCTTTAAGAGCCAAGATAAGCACCGGGACCTCACAACAGGACCTCATAACAATGTCGAAACCCTAACGGAGACCCAGACATAGTTCTAAGTAAGATTACATTGTATTATTCTTCACAGCTTCCTTAGATTAACAGTTAATATATTTAGTAAATACTGCAACTGGCGGAAGTTAAAAATAATACAGAAAAAACAAAGGTCATGGTGTTCAGAAATGGTGGTATATTGAAACGGGACGTTTGGAGAACAATAATAAAAAACAAAAACGAAAAACAACAACAACAACAAACAAACACATAAAAAAACCAAGAGAAAACATAAAATGTCAATTAACGTATTTCGCTTGAAGATAAATTTCATTTTGTAAAATTATACAAAGAACTTGAATCTATAGTTTTCGTAAACTACTATTTTTTTATTCATTTTATTCAATTATTTTATTAAAAAAACACATATATCGTCGAATCTTCGAAAACTTAAAATAACATATATTTTGTTGAGTTATTTTAATACTTTTCTTGAAAATTAGGTGTTTTTGGGATTTGTAAATTAGCATGTGTGTTACACAATCACAGGGTAATTGTTAATATTGTTTTAATACTTAACAGTTACACAGTCCAGAATATGATAAATTCAACACTCGTTACAAACAAATAGCGTACTAAAGATGTTTGATATTGTTAGATAATATAAAATCGCATTAAAACACACGATTTATGTACTTGCCTTACACTTTCCTCAATAGTCATAGTTCAGTTGTGACATAATATTCATATAACCTTATTTGGGATATCCTCGAGCCACCTATACCTAAAACCAGGCTAATAGACAGTTCTTCATAGTTATTAACAAGCAATTACCTCTGGTACGAATTCTATCTGGTGAGTTTTTCATGCCGAGTTGGAATGCTTGTTTTATAAAAAAATAGAATAGTTTAGTAATTTTGAAGAGCAGTTAAACTTGGCATACTTGACAATTTAGCTGACGAATTGTATCTGACTTAGAACATTGGACTGCAAGCTCGACAAAAACAAAGGTCAAACCATTACAAGCTAAAATGTCACTCGAAGCTGGTTCATGTTCACTTAAGCACTTTCACCTGATAGTAAATGTACCAGTTGAATGTACAATGCTTACATGAATGCTATTTCTAACCGTGGGTTTTGATGACGTTGAAATAACAGTCAGTTTTACTTACTTTTTAAGCTAACACCTGACATACCTGACATTTTGGCGCCCTAAATGTCGTGTTTCCTTTACTTGGAACACTTCTAGATTTAAACACTTGTGTAGATTTTGGACCCGTTTTAACCGTCCTTCGTTTTTCAAATATAATTCCTTATAGATCTTTGGTACACGTGTATTTCATATCTTTAATAATACTAATTGACCCTCATTTTGCCTTTCACAGAATGGAATTTTATTCCAATTCTCATTTTCGTTCCCTTAACACTCACCCTTCTCATAGAAGTAACAACTACAACACATTCATATTTATTGGTGTAAGCTACTTAACGACCGACTGGCTGACCGTAATAACATTAATTAATAAACACACTTCACATTATACTTCATAATAAACGACACATATAACCCGTATCAAACTGGCTATCAAACTCCCTACATATCTGAATCTGCCTATTATTTCACATGATGGCATACGCCAAACCTTGTGTAAATGTGTACGTTACACGCATAAGCGTATACACCTGTAATAGCTAATACAGCCCGTTTACAAATCAAAGTGCTGAAGGCACTGATGGGCGGTGCTTTTTGTAAGTGTTGGAATGGATGGGAAATGAAGTGCTGTAAATGTAACTTCCATGGTTTGTTTTTTACATTCAGAGATGTTTCAGATGATTGATATTATTTACCAATTTCATATTTAAACATATTTTAGCTAACTCATATGGCCCGAATTAGTTTCCGTAGATTTGTTTCTGAGCAAGCTCTTCAGCGAGGCATAGTATATTATACAGAGTGGAGTCTTGGTGTGGAGTCTTGGAGTGGAGGGGAGTGAATAATTGGAGTGACCTGGTAGGCAAATTTTCGAGTGACCTTGGAGTCAGATTTGGAGTGACTATTTTGGATAATTATCAATTTAATATTTTTGAATGACCCTCACAAGGTGCACAGTTCCTTACATACTCAGTACAGCTGCATTGTCCCATGATACATATGCTAACCTTAATGCGAGGGACAGACCATCTTAAAACAACATAAATGAACTTGGATACCCAAACATTAACCCCAGTATTGAAGCATTATGACCCTTTGACCTGACATAAACTAGTCCCGAGTGACCAACTAATCTTAGGTCAGGACACTGACATCCAGTGTCAGGGTATACCAATATGTCCAATATGTCAGTCATACCACAGAGATTGAAAACAAAAAGCATTAAAGTTTATGCGAACTTAGAGCTGTCTCAGCAAAACAGTTCCACAAACATGGATTATTTTAGAACATGTAGTAACAGTGCACAAGTTAAGATTAGATGTGCAGTTTTGGAATTAGTTGTTGAAATTGGGTAGCTTAATAGACACATGCATTTTAAAGAATTATTTAATAAATAAATAGGTGTATGTGCAAATGAAGTAACCCATGTAAATGTATTAGTTCTAAAAAGTTATTAATTGTTAGAGAAATTACGACTTCAAGTTTAGACTAAAAAATTGACTCCAAAATATTCACTCCAAATTTGACTCCAAGGTCACTCCGAAATGTGACTCCAAGGTCACTCCAATTATTCACTCCACTCCACTCCAAGACTCCACACCAAGACTCCACTCTATATAATATACTATGCCCTTCAGCAGCACTGACTGTTCTATTTTTAGTTACATGATACACTTTCTATTGTCTGCTTGTAGCACGATTATAACTGAGTTACAAGAAAAACTTGATGCAAAGCATCAATTCGGCGCCAAAATTTTGAAGAATTAAAACATACGTTATTAAATAACAGTGCACGTGTTTATCAGTTATTTTAACTATCTTATCATCAGTACTAAACCTTGGTATATTTAGTGGTCATGGACATAATATTAACAAACGTTGCTATGTTGACTTGGTTAAATGTATTTTGAATTAACTAGGTCATTCAGACAATTTTCCAAACGGTTTCGTTGCAGGACTTTCCTTAAAATGTGTTAAATGAATTGACTGCATTAGGTTTAAATAAATAGTTTATGGAAAGATAAGGTGATGAATGCCGAGTGATTACAAAGTCGTTGTTGAAACATTTGGAGAGAAAGCTAAGTAAGCCAAGAATTAATGGACAATGCACTTCACATATCTGTTTGATTTTTTAACGTCGTTTTTATGCCATGAAGGGCCAACAGACGATCAGTTTTAGACTAATTGTTTTTGTTTTGTTATTAAACCTAGTACTGTATCACATGAACCATCTATACAGGTAACTGATAATCTACTCATTTGAATTAGTGGCTGGAGACGAGGGACAATAAGACACAATGTTGCATGTCAATCATTATAAAGGGTGTACGCTATAGAAATAGTGTCATGTTTAAAGACAACACGGTACTGTCTGAGGATCCAACTGACCTCTGGATTCAAAGCCCAGTGCGCTACTAACAGTGGTAATGCCGACTTTTTCAGTTGTAATTTGAAATGAATCTGCTATTTAATAGCACTTGTGAATATGATCATGATATTTTTATTTATACCCGTAAAAAAAACTAAAAAAAAACACACAAAAATATACAGTTTTATAAAAAAAAATTGGCACAGGAAGAAAACAATTTAATAAAATGGGTATTCAAGCACATGGACAGGTAAACATTTAACTGAGATTATTGAAATTTTAAAAATAAAATTGGTAAATGTTTATATTTATGTTTGTCGGTCTGTCCTAAGGGTCTGGTGCTGATTCTAAGATATCCAGGCACCAAGTGCCTATTGGACTGCTACAGTTAGGATGATGTTCGACATTTCCATGAAAATGGGAGTAATGCAGAAATGACCGCGCTCGACATCTCAATAAACATAAGAGAAATGCAGAAATGACTGCGGTCGACATCTCTATGAAAAGGAGATAATGCAGGAATAACAGCACTCGAAATCTCTGTAAAAGTGAGAGTAATGCGCAATGACAGCGCTTGACATCTCCATAAAAATGGGAGTGATGCAGAAATGACAGCGCTCGACATCTCCATGATAATAGGAGTAATGCAGAAATGACAGCACTCGACATCTCCGTGAAAATGAGAGTAATGCAGAAATGACAGCTCTCGACATCTCCATGAAAATGACACCGCTCGACATCTCCATGATAATGGTAGTAATGCAGAAATGACCGCTCGACATCTCCATGATAATGGGAATAATGCAGAAATGACAGCGCTCGACATCTCCATAAAAATGAGAGTAATGTAGAAATGACAGAGCTCAACATCTCTATGAAATGACTGTATTGCAGGAATAACAACGGTCGACATCTCTGTAAAAGTGAGAGTAATGCGCAATGACAGCGCTCGACATCTCCATAAAAATGGGAGTCATGCAGAAATGACAGTGCTCGACGTCTCCATGAAAATGAGAGAAATGCAGAAATGGCAGCGCTCGACATCTCCATGAAAATGAGAGTAATGCAGAAATGACAGCGGTCGACATCTCCATAAAATGGGAGTAATGCAGAAATGACAGCGGCCGACATCTCCACGACAATCGGTGTAATGCAGAAATGACAGCGGTCGACATCTCCATAAAATGGGAGTAATACAGAAATGACAGCGGTCGACATCTCAATGAAAATGAGTGTAATGCAGAATTGACAGCGGTCGACATCTCCATGAAAATAGGAGTAATGCAGAAATGACAGCAGTCGACATCGCCATGATAATGGGAGTAATGCAGAAATGACAGCGGTCGACATCTCCATAAAATGAGAGTAATGCATGAATGACAGAGGTCGACATCTCCATAAAATGGGAGTAATGCAGAAATGACAGCGGTTGACATCGCCATGAGCACATGTAAAACACTGGGCGTGAGACATACACCCGTGAGGAATTTCCTAACTAGGCATGGGACCCTTACGAGACATTTTGAAATGTCAACTTTGGTCGGACACCCGCAACCCCCCATAACAAACCGTAAGGATATACTTTAAATCGAGAGAATTTATTTAGTGTAGATTTATTTAAATCTTTTCCATTTATTTAAATTTGGTGCAGTCCATGTTAAATAGTGAAAAAAAATCATGTTTTTGATCTAAATATGTTTTTTTAAAACAGCGCACTATTGTTCCATTTCATAATTTCAGTCCTTATTTATTTTGAAGAACTTTGCCGCGATGTGTTGGCGAACATTGCCGCAACTTTGCAGCGAACATCACCACAAGCATCGCCAGAACAGTGCAGAGAAACATTTTATGCAAATGAAGTTTGATGCAAAGTTGCAGCGAACATCGCCAGAAGATTACAGCTAAAAGCATTATGCAAATGAAGTTTGCTGCAAAGTTGCCGCACACTTTTACCATGCAAATGAGGTCTGCGGCAAAGTTGCGTTGAACATCGCCGGAACATCACCAGAACCTCATTTGCATATTTGTTCGCTGCAACTTTGCCGCAGACCTCATTTGCATGATAAAAGTGTACCGCAACATCGCCGCAAACTTGTTCGCCGCAGCTTTGCAGCAATGTTTGCCGCAGAGTTGCAGCAAATAGTCGCCAGAAGCCTATATTTTTGGTAAGGGTAAGGTTATACATAAGTTAATTTTATAACTTAGTAAATGACATGATCCACCCAATTTGAACAAACTTGAAAGGTCAATGCTAAGATGCTTAACATAATGTTTCATGAAAATTTCAGTGTTGGTTACTGAGAAGAAGACAGATGGATGACAGCCTATGGTAAAGCTGATCTTGCACAAGCCAGTTCAGCTTAGAAAACAATATAAAATGCAGTGTCCAATCTAGGATCTAAAAAGCAGGGGGGATTTTCCCCCCTTCCTCTAAAAATGTGGGGGGATTTTCAAAAGTAAAGGGGGATGGGTTCAAACAAATGTATTACACCCTTTTCATAACACCATTTCGACTGCAAGTCGCATAATTTTGAATATTTTTGATTCCGAGTCTGCGCTCATAAATCTACTTTCGTTTTCAATACATTAGTCCATGCATTTGACAGTCAAAATGAAGCATTACAAAATTAGCGATTTCCCGTAAACGAAATTTAAATGCCAAAACTTTCCGATATATCATCGTATTTTCTCATTTCTTAGCAACATTTAATGTAATTTGGCAATAATAATTAATCAAAACGATTTAAAAACGAGAACAATGTGAAAACATTTGAAACGCAGATATTACGATCGATAAATTTCGTTAATTTTTCTAAAATTCGTATTACGCATTTGACTCGTTTTCAGTCAAAATACAGGGAGACATCGTTTTAATGAAATGATTTTGTATAATTTTTGAATTATTGGTGCATCATTTCTTACAGAAATTCAAGAAATCGCTAAGCAGTTTTATCTCTTGTGTTTTATATCTTATTCTGGTGCGTTTTATAGCATGCTTTAAATGCCATTTAAACATTTTTAATTACAATCCAAACATACTCAACTATCAGTCCTTTTGATTCCCCATGCCTAAGGTCATTCCCCATGCCTAAGGTCAAAGTGGGGCGCCGAACAATAAGCTTTTAAACAGATGATAAAAAGTTGACTTAGTGAAATTTTGATAAAATAGGTATGTATGACCTAAATAAATAATAAATTGCCTTTATTCTGAACATTGTTTCTTATTTAGGGCATCAAAATGAAGACAGACACAGACAGACAGACTTTTTATTCAGACTTGTACAAAGTACATCGTCTACAATACATACATATTAGCATATATGATGTCAACGTATATATACAAGTAAATGGTGACATATATACAAATGGTATAATTAATCATTTCATTATTATTATTATTATTATGTAGTATAGTAAATAAGAGTAGGGTTAGGAGGTTGAACTAAGTAACTACCTTTCAATAGTTAATAAAGCGTTTCTTAATACAATTGATTCTTTAACATATAACGGAAGTTTTATTATTTCTTGTCATGTGATTTCAATGGTGAAATATATACAAATGGTATAATTTATCATTTCATTATTACTATTATCATTACTATGTAGTATAGTAAATAAGAGTAGGAGGTTGAACTTAGTAACTACCTTTCAATAGTTAATAATGCGTTTCTTAATATAATTGATTCTTTAACATATAACGAAAGTTTTATTATTTCTATCTTGTCATGTGATTTCAGTAACTCCAAATATTTAGAAAACAGAAGGACGTTTGTAATAACAACGTTTTAAGTATTTCTTTCTAATATCAATATAACAAGGACAAATACATACAAAATGAAATTCATCTTCTATATCTAAACTATTACAAATTAGGCAATATCTTTCTTCACGAAGTGTTCTATTGTTGGCATTTCTACCAGTCTGTATTCTGAGTGGATGTACAGATAGTCTAAGTCTAGTAAAATATAGACGTAAACTTCTTGGCAAAATATCTAAATATGTTTCATATTCCAAACTAGTTTTAATATCTTTGTACAATGTTTTTTTTAAATTTCTATCACGAAATTAGTGGTAATCCATTTATTCACCCCGTAATAGGTCTGTGAGGGTCGGGGTGGGCCACCCCTCTACAAACCGTACAGATATAGATGCAATATGCATACTATTTATTATACACTTAAGTGATATGAAAGCGCAACACGGGAATTTCCGCTATATATTGTATATACTGCACACTTAATTGCACAAAATATTCCAAAGAAATCCCAAGATGTTTTTTTAAAAAAAAGTTGCAGTTAACTAGAGAAAGGACACAACTGTGATGTTGTAGACGTTTTAATCACACTACACTTTGTAACAAGAACTTCATCAATGTTGAAGTTGCTCTTCGAAAAATTGAGCTAGTTCAGTACTGTATTTAACGTAAATAGTTTGCAAAATTTTGCATCCTAAGTTTGCTCACATGATTGAGCCAAACGCGTACTCTGTGAATAATGAAACATTGCAGGAATACTATTTGCTGTATTATTTGTTGTTTTAGTATTTTTTCCAAAAGGAAAGGTCTTACGTAGCCATGTACCATTCGATTAAAAGCAGCATATTGTACATACAATATATAGCGGAAATTCCCGTGTTGCGTTTTCATATCACTTGAGTGTATAGAAACAGTTTTCAAAATATTTAGAATAAAAAAATAAATAAAAAAATGCATATCTTGATTAGAAACTATATACATGTGGAGTTTTTTTTATATTTCTTTACAATATTCAAAAGAAGATTTAAAATACAATTTTGATAAAAGGGGCTCTGTGCAATCTGAGGGTCTTTCAATTTTTTTTTTTACAAATACACCAGATTGCTGTGTGTCCCTTTAAATCTTGACATTTACAAAATTGTCAAAATATTTATTTTGTTACTTTAATACGCCTTCATTGATAATTGTAAAGAAATAAAATTTTTTCAAAACCCAGCATATATGTAATAGATAGAGTCTGGTCTCAGCGAGTTGGCTTATTTAAACACCGAGATGGGCGTAGCCCATCGAGGTGTTTAAATAACCAACGAGCTGAGACAGACTCTATCTTTTTTTGTAGCATGGTGTACTGAGTAATACTGTGACGTCATAGTGACCGTACTCTAAATTCCAATATCCGGTAGTTGTAGTACGGTAAAGCCACGCCCCTTTAGTTAACCTAAATTAAACGATTTAATGCTCTGCATTCATCAAAGGAAATGTCACCGACCATGCTACAAATCTTGATTAAAGAATTGTTAAACATAGATAAATACAATGCTAACATAATCAACTATAAGTGTTTCAGAATTTATACAAGATCCACATACCATATATGCTGAGTTTTTCAACAATTGACTGTGAAACAAAAATGGTGTTATCCACTAAATATATAAAGAAAAGACAAGATATTTCTATGGAGGTGTGACTCTTCCATATTCTGTGGGAACATCGGGGAATATACCGGTAATTTAACAGTTATTACACATTTCTTGGGATTTTCCTTTTGTCAAAAAAAGACCAAACAAAAAAACAAGAAGAAGGAACAAGATAGATGAAACAAAATAGAAGTGTTGCACAGTGTAACTCTTAAAATTTAAAACAAAACTAATTATTAAGTAGGGATTTATAAGCCAACCAAGGTTTTTCGAATTTATCAAATGTAAAACTTTTAATTGCGTTTATTTTTTCAGTTTGATATATGTATTTAATTTGTTGTTTGAAATTTCCGAACAATGGTAATCTTCGATCTAACTTACATTTATATATGAAGTATTTTGCATGTAAAATTAGTTTATTTAGAACATTGTCATATTCACTAGACCCAAAACTTATATATTTTGTAGTCCATTCCGGTTGGATTATTATATTATTATCATTGCAAGTAATCTTAAAAATATTCCAAAATGTTTTGGTATATTTACATTCCCAAAATAAATGTGTAATGGTTTCTGGAGACTCTGTGCAAAAGCTACCGGAGTTGTCGTTTTTGTATCTTCATTTTTGTCAAAAGGATGTTTGTAGCAGTAATTTTGTGGTTTATTTTTTGCTGAAACCATTGTAATCGAGTATCTTTTGTACATTTGAAAGGTATTTTGAATAAGTCATTCCAATCTCTGTCTATATTTATACCATATTGTCCCCATTTAGCTATATATGTTGGATGTACATTTGATTTAATAAGTATATCATAAATGGGACGACAGCCTTTCGGTGCGCTTGTTATTAGGGACACTATTAATGGGCAAATTGGATTTTATAACTTGATAGCAAGATGAGCAAAATTTTGTTTCTGAAGGTAGCCCCGTATTGCTGCAGTCATTCCTTCATATTCTAAAAAATGTGAATGTACAGCAAACTTTTCGATAAATAAGGTAAAAGAGAGAAGATTACCATTGTTATCCATTATATCGTTAATAAATAAAATACCTTTATCATACCATCTTTTATAAAAAAACACTTGATCTTCCAATCTTAATGTTATTATTGTACCATAACGGTTGTGTTAAGAACTCTTTCCATGACAATAGGTTTTTAACATCCAATAGGATGTTAAGACTTGTGTAAACATCCTTCCAGAAGGGATTGCATAGTCGTTACCGAAAAATAGCATATTGGTGGTGAATGGGTACATATGTTGATGGATTTCCATACATTTTTTATTTCCAATCAAAAGTCTTCTAATCCACGTTAATTTCAGAGAATATATGAACTGTTTAATACTAATCATTCTAAGTCCACCACAATCATAATCCTGAGTTACAACAGATCTCTTTATTTTGTCTGGGTGATTATTCCAGAGGAAATTAAAACACATATTTTGCAACAGTGTGACCAGTTCTTCAGGTGGATTAGGTAATGATGAAATTAAGTGATTTAACTTTGGTAAAGCTAAGCTTTTTATAACAGTGATTTTTCCAAAGGGTGTGAGTATTCTTTTTGACCAGGACAGTAATAATGATTTAATTTCGTTTATTTTTCTATCATAATTTAATCATGTTAATGCAACCACACTCCTCAAATGTGTTGACATAGTAATTCCTAGGATTACAAATTCCCCCTGATCCAAATTAAGGTCTGTGTCTGTGCATAATTTTACATTAGAACCTTTATTTTTCCCAAACCATATAACTCTGGTTTTATCAACATTAACATTAAGACCTGAAATATCTCCATAGAATTTTAAAATCATTAGAGCATGTTTAAGCGATTTTTCGGTGCCGTCTAATATAAGGGAGGTATCGTCGGCATATCGAGAAATTACATATTCAGTATCTCCTACTTTAACTCCTTTAATATCTTTATTTGTCCTGACCAGTAGAGCCAATATTTCGACACACAGAATAAAAATGTATGGGGAGAGTGGATCTCCCTGTCGGCAGCCTCGGTGAATAAAAAAACCACTCCGATAGATGGCCATTAACTAAAATACAAGATTTAATATTTGTGTAAAATATTTTTATCCATTTCTTAATATCTTGTCCAAACTGAAAAAATGTTAAAACCTCATCAATAAAAGACCAGGAGAGGGTATCAAAAGCCTTTTCAAAGTCTGCAATAATTAATAATCCTGGTATATCATTTTTCTCAGTGTAATAGAACAAATCATAAATGGAACGTGTATTTTCACCTATATATCTCCCCGCCAAAAAGCCAGTCTGATCATCATTTATAAGCAAAGGTAATACTTGTTTTAAACGCTGTGCTATCCAGCTGGCTTGCGGAACGTCGGTGGTTCTACCCAGGTGCCCGCCCGTGCACGAAAATTGCCCGGAGGGGCACCTGGGGTCTTCCTCCACCAGTAGAAGCTGGAAAGTCGCCATATGACCTTAGCTGTTGGTGCGACTATAAAATCCAATTCAGTTCAGTTAAACGCTGTGCAATGTATGCTGATGATAATTTATAAGAACAGTTTAATAAAGATATTGGTCTCCAGTTTTTTAAATAATGTCTATCTTTATTTGTCTTTGGTATAAATGTTATAATGCCCTCCTTTTGAGTGACTTATTGATCAAACTTGACCTTTATTGAAAACTTTATCAAGAACGTCTCCTGAATTTTTTATAGACAAAATAAATTAATCCCAGAGTTTTCATAAGTATTATCACAATATAGTTTAACGTGATCTTTAACGGCAGTAAGACAAGAAGTTAAACGTTTGGAGATGTTTGTTGTGGTGCAGGCACTAGAATTAGAAATAAAGCGAGCCTTATACGGATTTTTATGTAATTTAGGAATCCAGTACATGGTAGGCAGTTTATTTTGCTTATCGTTTACACCAGCCTTGAAAGTAGTGCACCGAGTGATATGTGCGGAAACAACATCATCCTCAGTAGAATTAACTGGAGTATACGAATTGGTGCTGCCGAGTTCCAGAGATAAAACATTGATGTAATGTAGGCGTCAAACAATAATTACATTATTAGCTGCTTTATCTGCAGGAACTAAAACAAATTTATTATGAAATTCCTGAATTCCCGATTTTAGATTACGAAAGGAAAACCTAGGTCTCGGAGGTAGTAACGAGGGGTTAGCATTATAAAAGTTAATACGTGTATCTATAATTTTAAGAATTGACTTTTTCCAAGTAGAAAGCGAGTTTGGGTCCGCATGTTCGGGAGATGGAGTGGGAGATCTGGGCACGACAGGCATTAAAATCAATAGTTGAAGGTAATCTATATTTAGGACCTTTCGAAAACAAATGCCGAATACGTTTATCAACAATATCAAAATTACCAGTGATGACATGACCTGCTGGAGCATAGCAAATTTTGATGTGTTGCATTCACATTCCTTAGGAGTATTATGTACTATATCAAGGTCAGAAACTATTTTGTTGTAATTGAAAATAATATTTCTAATAGGCTTTTTATACTTATAACAAATTACAGGACTTTCGGAATTTTTGAAATATTTTGGGATAGAATCAACTACATGAGTATCCCGAAAAATACTAGGCATGTCAATGAAATCAATACCTTTATTAATATATAGTAAACACTTATTTCGTTTTTAGCTCTACTGGCCGGAGGCCAGTCGTGCATATGGAGTACTGCGTTGTCCGTCGTCCGTCCGTCCGTCCGTCCGCCATTAACATTTGTCTTGTGGGCACTCTACGCCCGCCATTTTTCATCCGATCTTTACCAAACATATACAGTAGTTACATATCTATAAGATCTCGGACGTGTTCTTGAACCAGCCAGATTCAATTGCTATTAGATGAGTTATCTGCCCTTGAATTATCAAAAACGCATACCTTTGCCCTGTGGGCACTCTAGCCCTGCATTTTCTTCCGATCTTTACCAAACTTACACAGTAATCATATATCCATACGATCTCGGGCGAGTTCTTGAACCTGCCAGATTCGATCGTTAATAACTGAGTTATCTGCCCTTGAATTGGAAAAAATGCATACTTTTGCCTTGTGGGCTTCTCCATTGTTATGCAATCTTCACCAAACTTACACAGGCATATGTTTATCAGGTCTCAGTTGAGTTCTTGAACCAGTCAGATTCGAACAGTAATAATTGAGTTATTTGCCTTTGGAATTTCAAAAATTCATAATTTTGCCATGTGGTCACTGTAGTTCCTCCATCTTTCATCTGGTCTTAACCAAGCTTAGTTATATATGTATAAGATCGCAGACGAGTTGTTAAACCAGTCAGATTTGACCGATAGTAGCTGAGTTATCTGCCCTTGAATTAGCAAAAATGCATAGTTTTGCCTTGTGGCCACTCTAACGCCTTCATTTTAAATCCGATCTTAACCAAACTCCTCCATTTTTCATCTGATCTTAACCAAACTTACACATTAGATATATATGCATAAGATCTCAGACAACGAGTTTTGGAACCAGACAGATCGCTAAAAGCGGAGTTATCTGCCCTTGAATTGGCAGAAAATGCATAGTTTTGCATTGTGGAAACTCTAACGCCTTCATTTTATATCCGATCTTAACCAAACTTACGAAGTATCTATACGTTTTCGGACAAGTTCTTCAACCAACCAGATTCATGGCCCTTGAATTATCGAAAATCTTATAATTGACATTGTTACCCCCAATTTGCCACCCCAAACCTCTACCAACCACGGACACTGATACAGCCAGTAGAGCGATTGGTAGTAGTAGTTGGTTACTCTGCATATTCCGAAAACTGGCTCCGGAATTGTATCCCATAAAGCTGAATTCAGGATGATTAAACTTTAAAGCAAAACATATTTCAAAATAAGCAAATACTGTGTATATTGTCGAACTTCTCAACAATGAACACTCATCTTTTAATTCCATACTATCTGTCGAAACATGTTTCAGTTTCTAACAGAACTTTACACAAGCGAATGTTCATACATATATCTAAAAGGTATATGCATACGTCAAAGGTTGACTTAATTAAATAACCTTATTATTTTGCAACGCACTGTATGTTTAGTGGTTGACCTATTTAAAGTTCGCCACTATGCTTTCCTTTTTGATTGTGGGATGGTCCGACAGATTTTGTGATGATTACCTAAACACTAAAAGGGATGGCAACGTTCAGTGTTTGTATTCAGCATTGTCTTGTCGACCAAGTCACTCAGTATTTGCTGTGTGATTTTCTAGGCTTTCGTTTTTCATATTAATATACATACGTGATCATATTTGTGTTATACTGAAATTGCCTATTAATTCTGCCTAGTTCTTTAGATAGTATAGCCTGGTGGTGAATTTTTTGTTTACAGTATCCCGATTTATTTGGATAACAATAGGGTAAAATATTTAGGGTACCCTAGAACCTGGATTAAACCACAAGCGGCATTTTTTCCACTGACCTTTCCAAGGCCGTACCTTTATAATCAACCCTTATATGTTTGTTGCATGATTTTTTTTCTTCTATTTTTCCTTGTAATCATGTATCCCCCACTTTGTGGAGGGGAGACATATTGTTTTTGTGCTGTCTGCCTGTCTGTCGTCTGCATGTCGATGACGTGTGTATGTCACACACATTGTCCGGTCTAGTTCTCAGGAACTCAATGAAACTTTGTAGGGATGATCAGTACCATGCCTAGTTGTGCATAATATTATCGTCTCTGTGTTCCGGTTGAATGATTTTTGGCCCTCTAAATGTTTTCATACACAAACTTTGTCCTGACTAGTTATGCTGAACCCGTAGCCGGATTTCAACAAAACTTGGCATTGCTAATCAGCACTAAGCATATTGTCGCCGTGTTCCGGTTGAATGCTATTTGGTAAAGTTAATGGACCTTTAAAGGTTTTAATACACGCTCTTTGTTCGGACTAGTTTTACTGAACGCCTGTCCACTTTGCAGGGATGATCAGTAGCCTAGTTGTGCATATCGTTGCCTTGTTCTGGTTGAATGATTTTGGCGGAGTTGTGACCTTATAAAAGGTTTAATACACAAACTTTGTATAAACTATTGCTCCTGAACACCTGACCGGATTTCAGTGTATCTTTGCAGGGATGATCGGTAACAAGCTTAGTTGTGCACGTCTTTGCCGTTTTCCGGTTGAATGATTTTGACGGAGTTATGGCTCTTTAAATATGTGTATACATAAACATTGTCTTGACTAGTTCTCCTGAATCCCTGGCTGGATTTCAACGAACCTTGGCAGTGATGATCAGTATCAAGCCGGGGTTATAGCCCTTTAAAGGTTTTAATACACAAACATTGTCCGGACTTGTTCTTCTGATCCCCTGGCCGGAGTTAAACGAAACTTGTTAGAGATGAGCATTGCCAAAGCTAGTTGCGCATATTTGCAGTCGAACGATTTTGGTGGATTTCCAGTGGAGGAGACATCTGTATTTAATAGAAACAACCTCTAGTTTTTAATCGTTTTGATTGCGTGTTCTGGTTGACTGTGTTCTGTGCATGATACATATCCTGTTCTATTTTTTACCATCTTCTATTGTAAAAGTTCAGGGAGCGACGGAAATCTAAACAAGTCGCGGAATTAATTTTGATTATAAATCGATATAGCTGTACACGAATGCAGCAATTACTATGGTTGTTATTGTATTTCAAACGAATATGTCAGGTAAGTTTAATTTCTACATGTTCAGTTTGAAAAGTAAACTGTACAACTCCAAAGAGGACAACACGCATATGTAAGACTGCAGCCGACGGTTCCACTTGGCTGTGGCAGACCAGTTAATCTACAGTTGAATCACGAAGAATGCGACCTTTCAATTGAAATGTTTGATCCAAGTTCTGATTACACGGTAGGTGACATTTACAGGCGTTTGTTTCTTATTGTATTATTTTCAACATCAAGCCGATCGTAATTTATAGTATTATTTGGTTATTAATTTTAAAGAAAACATATTTCTCTCTAAGTAGCTTTATTGTTGGTGTTGATCTCAATATCATAATAATAACATTGAGAAGGCTGTTGGGGTATGACAGTAATCGCCGTTATCAATGACATCAGGAGTACACGATGCTGTTCCACTATAGAACCCGGTGTATTACACACAATCTAGACGGAAGCTATAATTATTCATTTTTGATTTCGTATTTAAACCTGTTTTTACTACACACTCTAGTGTGCATTTTAAACCTGTTTTACCACACACTCTAGGCAGGTATCAATGTATATGAAGTGTGTTCATTCACGGTTGGCATCGACACATTGTTGTCCATTCTTGGAATAACCCAAAACGAAGTTACTGTGTCAGCTATAATGAGTGAGGCAAGGCACATAATAATTTCTGGTTGACCCATTTACAGTTCGCCACTATATTTTCCTCTTTCATTGAGCGATGACCTGACTATGACGATGCCGTCTACCTAAATCCTTATATGACGGTAGCGTTTGGTGTTTTTCTTTAATCTTGTCTTGTCGTACCCTTAACGGTTTGTTCTCTTGTTGCTATGGCTTCTGCCAAGTCACTGAGTACTTACTTCTTGGCTTTCTATGCTTTTATTTTTTATATTATGTATACATGATCATTTGTGTTTTACTTATATTGTCTATTAATGCTGACTTGTTTGTTAGAGATTATAACCTGGCGGGAATATCTTTATTTACACTATTTCTTTTATTGGGATGACTCTTGGGTAAGAGTGAAGTTTAGTGCACCCTATAACCTGGTTTAAACGCCCAGCGGCTATTTTGCCACTGACCGTTCCAATGCAGTAGCCCTATTGTCAACCCTATTTTGTTTGTGATGTTTTCTCTTGCCTTTTATTCATCTTTAAACATGTTCTTTGTTTCTGTTAGTTGTGGTTGACTGTCGCCCTTCAATGCTACCTTTTCTGTTCGATGTTTACATCTATTTTTATATTTCCTCTAATTATTGCATGTCGGCGATGTTGTTGACTCCTTGGGTATTCATGTTACATGCATTTTTAATTTAAACACGATTAATATGCCTTGTAATTTCAGCAAAAACATACATATATTAATATAATGCAAAATTTAATACGGTACACTGCTGGACGATTCTTGTGATGTAATAGTGCACGCATCCAAATTAACAACTTGAGATTTACACATCAACGGTACATTTAAACAAAATAAAATGCTATTAACCATTTCGAAATTGAAATGTTGCGTCAGTACGAATTATATCCAAGATGAAGTAAAAATGTATTTTATTTCAGTAGACAAACTGTCCTGAAAAAAACCGCACGAAACTTTGGCTTACCAAACAGAAACGTGTTTCAAGGCCTAGTCATTTTGATTCTTTTTCTTTAGAAATGAATAGTGCATTTTCCCTCTTTTTTAAATATTTATCTGATGTGTTTTCTGAACTCAGACTTTAAAATATATCAGACATATTGTGGACATGTTGTACCTGGACATTCCGTACTCAAGTAGTTTCAAAACAAACTTGGGTACAAAACAATTCGTGTCCATGTAGCTTCGCGTATGTTTGATATAAACGGAAATGTTAAAATACAGTTATATTGGAATAATTACACAGATATAAAATACTGTATGTGTGTTGTGTATTTGTGACATAATGCATGTCACAATTCCAAACAAATAGGATTATTTTAATAAGATACGATGTATGTGTAATTTAGCAGGGATCACACATAAATGAACTCCCATATTCAGTTTTTGTTAGAAACAGTACATGTAACTTTACTCTTTGTTCTAGTGTAAATCAACATCAATAGCCACTGTAAGTTCTACCAGACCAAACATTGTGTGGAGGAAGCATAACCGGATGGAAGAAAAGTGAGGCAAATACTAGACCCTGCATCAACTCGCACCATCCTTCATGCGTCAACATCATGTTAAATTCGATAAGTATACAAATACAAAACACTGCCAACCTTGACGAAGGTCACATCCCTTACACTATTGGACACGCTTTTACTCTGCAGCTAATAACCGGGAAAAACACTAGACACAGAATACGGAAGAATAGGAAATTAGACAATATATATGTGAGTGCATTGTGCTTGTTTTTTTACCTATCATAGTATAATATGTCGAGTCATCGTTTTGATTTCAGGGTTTAGATACAGTTATACAATAATAGAACAAATGTTTAAAGATACGCTTGTACAACGTAGAGCTATTTATTGCTATAGTTTTACTATGGTAAAAAGAAATAGTGAATACACCATCAATGAAATCATTTTGTGCAAACGATATATTAAACTTTTTGAACTTCCGTGAAATGTATCTTATTTTAACTTAGTTGACTGGAGTTTCCTCCCTCTGTTTCAACTCGTCTTTACATATTTATTGAATAATCTTTGTATATCGCAGGTAAACGTTTATGACAGCAGCCTATGGAAAGGTAGGAGGTGTTATGCGATTGTTGATCCGCGTATGAATACGTTTGATAAGCAGTACTGGGGTTTTCAAAAATCTGGAGAATTTTTGCTTTATCGTCATTCGAAATATCACAATCAGGTTCGTGCAATGAACATGAATTAATATATTATTATAAAAACAGCAGTTTTAGATATGCTGTTATTATCCAATATAAATCACAGAATATATGTTTTTAAAAGACGTGAATTAAAAAAGTGAATTTTGTTTGATTCCTTCAATTAGAAACTTCATATGAATTATATTTCAACGTTGTACAAATCATTCCAAACCATTTCCTCAATCTTCTACTCTACTCAGGTACCTTAGAACAAATATCGATTTATGGTTTATTGATTGCTATTATACCAGAGACTATAAACTATTTACAAGACCCCATTAAGGCTTAAACTTTCCAGGC
>JAWPHD010022318.1:0-25472 GCA_037043455.1 Cyrtodaria siliqua
GTATATTATACTAATAACTAGTCATTACCTTAGCTAGTCATTACAATCTAGTCATCTTAGTCTGGGGTACTAAGTCAGTTATGCCAATAAACTTTATAAACATAGTTTCTTCTTTGTCACCTTTACTATCCATGTATGTAGATTAAGCATAAATTATTCTTATAAATAATATTAATGATTGAACAAATGCAAGTTATGTGCAAAATTAACGGGATGCCGATAATGTATAAAAATCAAGATTGCCATGACATTGTGTCCCTTTAAAAGTACAAATTCCGATGCCAATTACTAAAAGAGAATGTCATGACACAGCCAAACAATCTTTATTATTGAGAGTTTGGGCAGAAAAAAATGTAAGACTTATCAAAATTGGATAATTAACAAAGATGAAGGTTGTTATAAAATGGATATGGGATATGATGTCATAGTTCTAAATTACCATATATGGCATACTGGTATATATCATTAAAAGCAAAGAAATCACTGCAAATTAATGAAAAATATTTTACTGGCCAAATAATGCATTATAACAGTTACTTATTTTTTATACCTTTTCTGTGATTCCCTGCCCCTATAAAGGCACATGCGTTCATTTGGAGAATGGTAAGAAGGATAGAGAGAAGAAGAAGTAGTGTCATAGTATATGTATATATATATATAACAAACAAGGCCAGAATCTCTTTACACACACATTTTTCCAGATATTTTTTTTTCCTTTTTACTGTTCCGTGTGTAAATTTTTCACTCAGTGGTTGGGTCAGATAGACATCATTCTTCATTTCTGCAACATTGGTTCACCTAAATATGCCTTATTGGCTTGGAAATTCATCATCAATTATCAAAATTGGCAGACTGAATGAGGCACAGACAACCGGATAATTGCTAATCAGTCAGGTGACAATAACGATTAAAATTCGCTTATTGTTGTCTGATTGGATAATGACAATTGTGTGAAATAATATTGGCCAATCGATAACATTAAGAAATAACCCATTATTAGTCCATTATTTATCGAATAGATATTTAAAATGAAAAGTAGTATTCAGTGCTCTCTGTGGCCTAATGGTTATGTATACGGATTGTCAATCCGGTGGTATCGAGTTAGAATCACGTGTTGAGTGAACTATTTCTAATGATCAGGACAGTGATGTTATTTATATTGATGTATATTCATATCTGTATAGTCTTTCAAAAGGAAAGTAGGCAAATGACGCGACGTTGTTTCCCGTAACACTCCTTCTACTTTAACACAAACCGATTTCATGAACACTATACCAATATTCAAGTAATGAATTCAATTTAAAATTGTCTCTTGGTATTCTTTAAAGAGTACTTTAAAGAGTACTCTGTAAATTCATTTTATAAACAATTATATAAAATTAAATTGTGTTTTTCACTAATTCCTGTCAGTTAATAGTTTATCTTGATGTTGCAGCCTCTGGGAAATTTTGTGTCTAGTTTTTTTATTCACTTATCTTCTATCATGTGTCTATATGTTCGACCTTCACCTAAATCAATATGTGAATTTACTATCAATATGTAATTGATGTAGTTACAAAAGACGGATTAAAAATATTGTCCTGGTATAGGTTTCTCTCCTTATATACAGGTTTACGGACATGTTTAACAAGCCTGAATTTGGTTGTAAACTAAGAGTAAACCCCTCCCATCTGCTTTAGGTACATGCCCACTAGCCTTATATACAGCTATAGTAGCTTTAAGCAAGCTGAAATTTACACTAACATGTCATAATCATGAGCAATACCTAAATTTTACTTATTGTCAAATTATCCAAGATCTTATTTTACAAACCTTCAAACAATATCTGGATAAAATACAATATCATTTTGTTGAACTATGTATACTGCTTAAACAAACTGAATTGCCCCGTGTGGTTTCCGGGGGCCCCGTTTGGTCACGGGGCAAAGAATAGGGCCACTGCAGATCCTTTTGGAGGGGTAGGCAGAGGGGTAGAATTCCCCAAATTCATGTTCATTTTATCATTTTTTGTTCAAGTTTACTAAAGGTCTTCATCATGATCCCTGCATTGTTTCAGGTGCCATCTCGCTCACATCAAAAGAGCAGTGGCAGAAAAACAATAAACGTGGCTCCAGCGTAAATGGAGTTTCTACGATAGAATTTGCAGCAACTCTGCAGTTCAGGGTGAGAAGGTTCTTGGCCCATTTTCCATATTTTATCTCGATGTACATGAAGGATGAGCCTGGCATGTTCATGCCTGTTAGGCGCCATATAACCTTTCATGTGTTGGTGCGCCTTAAAACCCAATTCAGTTCAATTAAACAAACTGAAATTCACTTATTTTTAACAAAATCAAGAACCATAACTCTACACGTATGTGTGGACTACACTTATTGTTAAACTTGTCCAACATCCTTATATTAAAACATTCTTAGCAAGTTTTGTGACAGATATCGAAAGTTATTCACTTATTTAACTCTAACTCTAAGGGATATAACTCCATTACATGTGGATCCAAATTTTTCATTGTTAAACTCGTCCAAGATCGTAATGAAATAAATCTTCAACCAAAGTATTAAAGGTGAACATCCGCTAAATCAAGAGCAATAACTTTCAAAGCATGTTTAGTTGTTGCTCATTGTCAAAATCATCCAAATTATTTTTGAAACAAACCTTTAAATCATATTTGGTGAAAATCAGAAACAGTTGTCGCATTCGCAAGCAAAAAATAACTCATTTTTCAATAATCAAGAACAATTACTCTGTAATAGTACTTTTGCTCTTTGTCGAACTTATCCAGTGACAGACGACAGTGAACGGCTAATTCGCTATAAGCTCAACTTTGGCCAATAACCTAAAAAGTGAACGGCTAATTCGCTATAAGCTCAACTTTGGCCAATAACCTAAAAATCTCTATAATTTATGTGTATTCAGATGTAAAATTCCCTAGACCAACAACGTCAACATTTAGATGTTTAGGCAAGACTCTAATTTTTATATTTTTGATAGAATACTTCCGAATTGTCTTGATGGACTCGATGGTAAATATTCAATTCATGAATCGTTCTGAAGATATTTGTCAGAATAACTTCTTTTTTTTTAGTCCATCATCATATTAATATGGTTGTTTGCAATTGTCGAGGAGTTGTCACTACATAAAAACGTAACATAACCTAAAACAGCACTAATTACCTGAGCAACTGTTTCATATGCCAGATATGATATCATCTCAAGGGCAGGAAAACCAGGTTTGATGTCTAAATTAACTCCCGTCAGTATCCATTCCTTGAATTTTTGTGACTTATATTTCCTTCCTGAAATATTAAAGACAGTTTGAAACATTTAGATAGGAAACTTAATATACTCAATAAATAATACAATTATAGAACTGCAAGACTAATTTTGTTTCTCCGAAATGTTATTTGTTTCATAAATGCATTATGCCTTGCATCAAGGGATGTGTACATTGCAGCAAAAAAGAAAAAGAACCCATTATTTTTACCCTAGAATAGGCCTTTCAAGGGTTTAACCAGTCACATGATGTAGGTTTGCTTTGTTTTGTTTGTATGGTGTTTTACGCCTTTTTCAACACATGTAAGGTTATATATGACGGTCGATTTTTTGTGGCGGAGGCAGACCACCCACTTTTCCTGGGTAGAACCAGTACTGTACACCTCCCGCCATCCGTAAGAATTAACACTTCCTCACTAACAAGTCGAGCTCCCAGTGGATTTGAACCACAGCGGTGAGAGGCGAAGGTTTACAATGCAACGTCGTTAACCATTCGGCCATGGAGACGTATAGATAACGAGGGCATAGATATCTATAAGCAGTGCACAGAGAAGTAAATTTTAGACAAGCCGTAGAAGTACTAGTAAGTGACAAGCCTCAAGGTATAGAGAAGAAGGTAAACGAAAAGTAAGACAGCAGTTCAGATGAAAGGTGTGGACAATTTTTCACAAATAAAGAGGGCGTTCTGTTCAGGAAAGAAAACACTCAAAAACGAAGAAAAGTTCTTAGTGCTGTTGTCGATGGCAAATCAATATCAGAAGAAGATGTCATAAAAAAGTTTTACAAAGAAAAGGTTGGTATTTTGTTAATAAACTTAAAGTTACTGAATGGGTGTATTGCCTGCCGGTTAATATTTTATCAATTGCTATATTTAAACTATGGTATTCTTGTATTAGTATTAAGGGCGCCAAAACCGATGATGCCAGGATACTGTTACAATGTTCGACAAATACTGTTACAATGTTGGGAATGGGCAACTTGGACAATGTTGGACAATGGAAAACTAGAGTTCCACAACGTTTGTTTTCAATAGGAAAGATGATCTACCATGTTTGTACCTCCTTGTTCCAGACCAATTCTGGCTAAAACATTTTTACTTATCTTGTTTAATATCGCTTTTTTGAAAATATTTTTTAAAAGAAAGATGGTAAAAAATATTGTATTGTATTGGGCAACAGCAAGCTTAATTTTGAAATGAGTCTTGACAATTTTATACTTAGTGTATAATTTAGTGTTGTGTTAACATCTGCAATTAAATTCAATGGCCTTGACCTTCAAGTGAAACCACACAATTGAGATACTACACTCTTTTTAGTTCATACACGCTTGATTTGAAGTTGCAAAGCACCAAGGTATTATTACAAAATATATGACCTTGAACTGTGACCTTGATGTAAACCCCACAAATCGGAAATGCATAATTTTTGTATCGCTACATATGTACCAGGTTTCACTGCGATCTCTAACATGAATCAGGTCAAGAGTAACAGGTATTATCAGGACCTTGAAATATAAGGAAGAACCACACATTTGAGACCGCAACCTGAATGAACTTTGACCTTGATGTGGGAAACAAACATTTGAGACATGGCACACTGTCATGCAAAGATTCACATATATACACACATATAACACCAAATTACAATTACATATCAAACACTGTTCATGGTTCATAGGTCACCATCAATCATATAACCATCAATCATATAACCTTGAACTGTGACACTGACCTTCAAGTGAGTACCCCAAACCTAAACAAGAAACACCATCATCCCTCATGTAATTGTTCATAAATACCAAGTTTTAATGCACTATCTTACATGGTCCATGTGTTAATGGTCGGACAACTCCTTTAACCTTTAAAGGGAATATAGTGTCACAGCCAAACCATCTTTATTATTGAGAGTCTGAAAAACTTGAATAAGGGTGAAAGAATTATCAAAATCGGATGATAAACAAAGAAGATGTGATCATTTAAAGTTTCTGTTGAAACTGATATGGAAGCGGCCATTTTGAGAGCTATGACATTCACGGTTCTAAATGACCATATATGGAATATTTATAAATATGAAAATTTACTGATTTATAGAGGAAAAAAGACAGCAATTGTATGAAAAATATGTAATACTTAATGGCAATAATGCTTTATATGACCAGTAAAAATATTTGCATTCATTTGCAATGATTTTCTTCGTATTTAACGATATTTATCAATATTCCATATATGGTAATATGGAAATAAAAATTCCTTACTTTTCAAAATCGGTTGAGACATTTTTTTTACAGCCAAAATATTTCAGAACTGGAATTTTTAGTGGTAAATAAAAATTCCTTACTTTTCAAAATCGGTTGAGACATTTTTTTTACAGCCAAAATATTTCAGAACTGGAATTTTTAGTGGTAAATAAAAATTCCTTACTTTTCAAAATCGGTTGAGACATTTTTTTTTACAGCCAAAATGCTTTTTTGATGGGGCTTTTTCCAGGTAAATGTTGTGTCATTGGGACAGCAGAAAATTAAGAAATCTCAATTAACAGTTAGCCTTAATATTTTCCTATACAACTTTCAGTGTCTTAATTTACATTTATCCAACACATTAAAACCATTTTGGGATGAAAATTCTAAAAAAAGTACATTATTAAATTTTTTGATGCAGCCAAATTTTGTACTGAAAATGCCCCATCAAAAACAACTTTCGTACCGTATGTAAATTGTTATTTTTAAACTGATTTCAAAAAGTAAGGTATTTTTATTTACCACTAAACATGTCTGTCTCACTGATATACATCTTATTCAGGGATTAGTTGAATTTTGTCTTAAAGGTAAAAAGACACATTGGCTCAAACAAGCACCCCGGACAATAGTATAAGAACTTTCTTTCACCCCAAGGGCAGCTGACCCCGAAAATAAAGATATCGAATTATCGGTGAACAGGTTTAATCTGAAAACTTGAAGAATGGAGACAAAGCTATAGAAGTTTCAACAAAAAATTAGAACGTAAGTTAAACTAGAACTATTTTTGATTCTACGTCAAACAAAGGCCATAATTCTGTAATAAGTTAGGCAATCAACAATGGGTGATGTAGAGGGACATAAGGTCATCTGTATATGAAGTTTGGGAACATCCCATTCAAAACTGTTTGAGAAATGTTAATAATAAAGATGCGACGGGACAAAAATGTGTTACGCGACGGACAGTTACGGACAGCGTGATTCCTATATAGCCCCCACTTCACTTAGTGAAAGTGAGGCTATAATGATGAAAACCCTACACAGTGTACCTCCTAAAGCTAACTTATTGTGCGGAAACTGATTTTTCTACTTCAAGCCCCCTATGACCCTGACTTCTAGCCAATATGACCTTCACCTTGACCCAAAATAAAAAAGATATTCCTCAGTAAATTTCCCTTATGATGCATGAAACAAAATGTGGTCAAAATGTCAATAGAAACAGAAATATTGTGAAGAAACCTTTTATATGAAAACTATCCCATAAGCTTGTCCGGCATTTGGCCAGTAGAGGCAAAGGTAATATTTTGAAAGTGTTTTATGTGAGTATTATAGCCAGCTATGACTATTTATTATACACATTACAGTGAAATAGTGGATTTTATGATTAAAACAAGAGCTGTCGGAGAACAGCGCAGCTCGACTATTCGATTTTTCGGAGAATAATAAATTTATAGCTAGAATATACCATCAGAAAACAAGGCTACAACAATGTGCGGTGGGGTTGGGAGCACAACATACGGCTGGGAGGGGGAGGGGTAGGGGGGTGCAACAAATATGTGTAAGAATTGACAAAAGCAACACAGAAATATGTAAAAAAGATAAAAAAAATAGTTTCAGGTGGGAGGGGGGGGGGGGGGGGGGGGGGGGGGGGGGGGGGGTCGGGTGCAACATATATGTGTAAGAATTGATTAAAACAACAAAGAAATACGTAAAAAAAATCAAGTGTGGCGGGGTGAGTGGGGGGGGGGGGGGGGGGGGGGGGGGGGGGGGGGGCAACATATATGTGAACACAGAAATATATAAAAAAAAATTAAAAAAAAGTTTCAAGTCGGGGTGGGGGGGTGGGAGCGGGAGGGGAGTGAGTTGGGGGGGCAACAAGTTTCAAGTGGGGCCGGGGTGTGGGGGAGTGGGGGGAGAGGCGGGAGTGGGTTGGGGGCAGGGGGAGGGGGCAACATATATGTGTAAGAATTGACTAAACCAACAAAGAAATTTGTAAAAAAAAAAAAAAAAAAAAAAAGGTTTCAAGTGTGGTGGGGGGAGTGGGGAGGAGAGGCGGGAATGGGATGGGGGCGGGGGAAGGGGGCAACATATATGTGTAAGAATTGACTAAACCAACAAAAAAATATGTATAAAAAAAAAAAAAAAAGTTTCAAGTGGGGGTGGTGGGGGAAGGGGGGGGAGAGGCATGGGGGCGGGGGCGGGGAGGGTTGCAACATATATGTGTAAGAATTGACTAGAACAACACAGAAATATGTAAAAAAAAAATTAAAAAAATCTTTGTCTGGGGCAGGGTGGGGGGGTGATGGGGTGTGAGACGGGGGTGGGGGGTGGCGTGGCAGGGAGGGTTGCAACATATATGTGTAAGAATTGACTAGAACAACACAGAAATATGTAAAAAAAAAAAAAAAAAAAAAATCAAGTGTGGGGCGTGGTGGGTGGGGTTATGGGGTGAGAGGCGGGGGGGGGGGGGGGGATGGGGGAGTGTAGGCAGTGAGGGTTGCAACATATATGTGTAAGAATTGACAAAAGCAACACAGAAATATGTCGAAAAAATAAAAAAGTTTCTAGTCTGGGGGGGGAGGGGGGTGACGGGGTGAGAGGCGTGGTGGGGGGGGGGGGGGAGCGGGGCGGGGCAGGTTGCAACATCTATGTGTAAGAATTGACTAAAACAACACAGAAATAGTTAAAAAAAAAAAAAAAAAAAAAAGTGGGAGTGGGGGCGGGGGTAGAGGGGGGTAGGGGAGGAGGGAGCCCATGCCCCAATATGGGTGAAGTAATAAGATGCATAATGCTATAACAAATCCCAAACCAAAATTATAGATATATACATGCTTACATGCAAACCTAGATCTGCCTTTATTGCACATTTTATGGGCCATCAAAATTTGGGTTCCATGGGAGCCCAGAATTTGCAGAAGACAAAATTACTTATCCAACCCTTTACAACATACTATAAGGAAACCAATTCCAAAATTTAGTTCAGCTAGGACAAAAAATGTAAGAGATATAGACCTGTAAACACAGCTTACACGCAAAATTTGATGTGAAACAGACATATTTTAAAGGGAGTACATCAGGATTTTTCTAGAAATATCTTAAATTATAAAAATGTTCCAATTCATGATAAAACACTTATATCCATCAAAATATGATGTTCGAACCATATTGTTAAGGTTTAAACTTCGAATACACCATATAGCTAGGACGGAATCGGGCATAAAATGCTGAAATTAACCCTGGTGAGTAACCTAGGATAGCATGTATTACTGTACAGAATGAATTTCCTTGTAACTGAGGGGTCATTTTTAGGATCATTCATTATGTTTAGGCGCTTTAAAATAGAAAATATCATTATTTGTCAATTTTAAGTCGGACCCCTAGACCCCTTTGAAAAGCCTGATGTACTCCCTTTAAGGGCTATCAGAATTTGGGTTCCATGGGAGCCCAGGGGTTACAGGAACCAAAATTACTTAAGCAGCCCTTACGATAATGCTATAAGGAAGCTAATGGCCAAATTTTTGGTTGTGCTAGGGTAAGAATTGTAAGAGATATAGACTTGTAAACACAGCTTACACGCAACATTTGATGTGAAATAGGGCACATTTTATGGGCTAACATAATTTGGGTTCCATGGGAGCCCATGGGTTACAGGAACCAAAATTGCTTATGCAGCCCTTAAGATAATGCTACAAGGAAGCCCATGAACAAATTTGGTTGTGGCAGGATAAGAAATGTAAGAGATAGAGACTTGTAACCACAGCTTACACGCAAACCTTGATGTGGGACGCCGACGCCAACGCCAACGCCAACGCCGACGCCGACGCCGACGCCGACCCCGTGGTGATTACATAAGCTCTCTTATTCTTCGAATAGTCGAGCTAATAAAATCTTATATTTTCATTGTTATATTTCACGACGTGAAATATCGAAAACGACTTAATGCCGCTGTTGACGTTGTCGACGTTATTGACATCATTGTTTTGACGCACAATGTTTTTGTTTGCAAGGTTGTGAGTATATAATAAACAGAATATTTGTTGATTTGTCATGAATATAGGATTTATATTCATCTTGAAGTAAGAAAACTCAAACATTTTTGCTTGTGCTAAAGCACTCGTGAAAATATGTTTTCTCACTTCTCGATGAAAATAAATCCTATATTCACTCCAAACCACCAAATATCCTCTATTTATTTATAGCATTTATAGTATGAGGAAAATCTTACCAAAGTTAGCCTGCCTTGCCACACAGAACTCCAAATATTGTTGTGGATCTAAACATCGCGACCTTAACTCGGCCCTCTGAAATGTAACATTAAATAATGTAAGTCAGTATTCAAACATTTAGACTTTAATTCAGCCCTATAAAATGTAACATTAAACATTATGACCTTAACACAGGACATATACTGACTGTCAATGAAAATGCACCAACAGATTATATGGGTGTTAAATTTATAATAAATAGAATATTTGTTTGTTTTGAGTGAACATAAGAGTTACTTTCATCGAGAAGTGAGAACTTATATTTTCACGAGTGCCAATATTTGAGTTTTCTCACTTCGAGATGAATTGAATTGAATGTTGCTTAACGGCTCATCAACACAGTATAGGTTATTTAGAGCCGCCCCAGAGAGAGGGGAAGGATACATAGGAATTAGGGAACCTGCCCTACTCTTATTATCGAATAGATTCCTATAGTTCTTTAACGTGCTCGGAGGATAGACCGATACACGGGACCGCCCGGTTTACGTCCCCATCCGACGGACGGGGCTAAGGGAAAGAGTCTTGCCCAAGAACACACCGACGGAACTCAGTGGCACCACGGCGGTTTGTAACCGGAGCTCGAGATGAATATAAATCCTATATTTACGACAAACCAACATATATTCTAGTTATTACAACCTCGTTTATGCAGAAAAAATATATTGCGCCAAAACTATGACGTCAATAACGTCAACAACGTAAACAACGTCAACAGTTGCATGACGTCATTTTGAGAGAAAATATGTTATGTTATCACATGTGAAATATAAACAATGAAAATATAAGGTTTTATTTTAATCATAAAATCCACTATTTAACTGGAAAGTATATAATAATAAGTGAATATTTTGAAATTGAAGGATATTAACCCTCAACCCGCTACATATGTATAATGGACTGTTCTTTCTTTGAATTAAGACCATTCCATTTATGTGACAAAGGGGTGTTTTGGGAAAAATAACTGACAGCAACCGGACATTGTAAACCCTGATCAGCCTGCGAGTCACTCGCAGGCTGATCTGGGTTTACAATGGATGCAAAGGCTATTATAGTCTTGCTTAGCGGGTTAAGGGTTAATTAACAAATGCAAAAACTGATTGTCTTAGAATTCCAAAACATGGCATATAATGTTCAATTAAAGTCACACGGGTAGAAAACAGAACCGTTTTAGCGTTCCTATAAAATCATCCCAACGTTACGTTATTCCAACAAGGTAACGCCAGGCCACACTTAGCTAGAGTTACAAGTGACGTTTTCTTGTTGGAATAATGCGACATCAGGATGATTTCCTAGGAACGGTAAAGCGGTTGGCCATACCTGGTTTTAAAATGTGTGACTTTCATTTTCTACCCAAGTGAATGTAACAGAATACTATACACCATGTATGGAATTCTGAGACAATCAGTGTTTGCATTTGTTAAAGAGGTTGATGCACTATTTTCAAATACAGTTTATTTTAAAGGGCTCTGAAAAACTTGAAAAAAGCTGAAAGAATTATCAAAATGCCATGAAAAATAAAGGAGATATGACCTATTGAACATTTGCAAAGAACATAAATGGAGGCGGCCATCTTTGAACGATGACGTCATCGCGCCGTTTTATCATATATGGCATATTGATAAAATGTCTTTTAATGCAAAGAAAATCACTGCAAATGAAAAATAATACTAAAATTTATACATTTTACATCTGTATATTTATTTTTAATCAATTTGCAGTGATTTTCTTTGCTTTAAAATACATTTTGTCAATATGCCATATATGGTAAAACGGCGCGATGACGTCATCGTTCAAAGATGACCGCCTCCATTTATGTTCTTTGCAAATTTTCAATATGTCACAAAACAGCAATTGTTCATTCTTGACATTTACAGGTTCATACTGAGATATAACACGAACAGCAGTTGTTCATACTTGACATTTGGAGGTTCATCTTGAGATATAAAACAAACCAGAAATCATTCATACTTGACATTTGGAGGTATATATTGAGATAAAAACCTACCAGCAATCATTCATACTTGACATTTGGAGGTTCATCTTGAGATATAAAACAAACCAGCAATCATTCATACTTGACATTTGGAGGTATATATTGAGATAAAAACCTACCAGCAATCGTTCATACTTGACATCATCTTCTGCTTCATCTTCAAACAAATCCAGCAGCTCACCTAGACAATGGAACATTAATAGAGCAGCATAAACTATAACTATCACTGAAGGTGATGAATAGGTGATGATACCTCCGCTTAAATTTTAAGTCAAACAAAGGGCCATAATTCTGTAATAAATTAGGCATTCGACAATGGGTGATGTACAGGGACATAAGGTCATCAGTTGTTATGTGTATACAGTTTGGGAACAAACCAATCAATTCAAAACTGTTTGAGGAATGCAAGTAATAACAAGAGAAAATGCTGTTGGCGTTAAAGCCTTGTTTTCCATAATTTGAAAGATGAGTCATTTGAATAGTGTATGCACGTTGTTCACAAGAGATTTTAGTTTATTTTCAGTGTTTGTGATAAAACTTGTTTCAAGTTATTGACAACTAAACGTAAACTTAAAGCAAATTCTATGTAAAGAAATGTGATTATGAAAATATTCAAGGGGAATAATTCTGAAAACACTCTGAAAGTGTTTTTTGTATTTTTAGTAACAGTGACCATAAACCCAATGACCTCAAATACAATTTTTCATATAAGCTACCTATCCAGAAAGTTTCAGGCCAATATATCTCATTCCTAACTGAAGTTATTGAGCATAAACCATTTTTCTTTTTTTAGTAACAGTGACCTTGACCTTGAACAGGTTACCCAGTGACCGCAAATGCAATCCTAAGCTTGCTTTTTATATAAGATACCTATCTAGAAAATGTATGCCAATATCTCATTCCTAACAGAAGTTATTGAACGGAAACCATTTTCTATGTTTAGTACCCCAAGAATCCAGTGACTCCAAATGCAATCCCAAGCTTCCTTTTCATATAAGCTATCTATCCATAAAGTTTCATGGCAATATCTCATTCCTACCTGAAGTTATTGAACGGAGACTATTTTCCTGTTTTTAGTAAATGACATTGAACTTGACTCCAATGACCCCAAATGCAATCATAAGCTTGCCTTTTATATATTAAACCACCTATCCAGAAAGTTTCATGGCAATATCTCATTCCTAACTGAAGATATTGAAAGGAAACTGTTTTTCTATTTTTAGTATCAGTGACCTTGACCCTAGTGACAACAAATGCAACCCCAAGCTTCCTCTTCATATAAGCTACCTATCCAGAAAGTTTCATGCCAATATCTCATTCCTACCTAAAGTTAGTGAGCAGAAACCAAACCTAGAACTATTACTGATACCCTCGCTTAAATTTTAAGTGAAATAAAGGTCCCTAATTCTGCAATAAATTAGGCAATCAACAATGTGTGATGTATATGGACATACGGTCATCAGTTGTTATGTTTATATGAAGTTTGGGAACAACCCATTCAAAATTGTTTCAGGAATTTCAAGTACTGAACATGTGTTAGGGGACGGAACGCGACGGGACAAAAATGTGTTATGTGACGGTATACGACGGGATAAAAATGTGTTATGTGACGGTACACGACGGGACGTTACGGACAACTTGATTCCTATATAGCCCCCACTTCACTTTGTGAAAGCGGGGGTATAATAAACATCCTAAAGTACGTAACATTAATATATCGTATACAAAATATTACTACAATGGACCAGTATTTAACGTCTTGAGATTTTTCTAGGGAATACCTTGATATAAAGGGTAAAGGGATATGGTCTAAAATGTGGATATTTACACATATAACATGATACACAACTGGGAAGTGAAACCAACTTCAACAATGTATTTATGCAACAACAAACTATTACCCATAAAACTATAGTTCAACAGAAACATTAATACAATAAGGCAAATGGTGTCTGCAAGAAACACATATACTCTAATCAGTAGAATCAATATCTGTGAACTATTATTTGTATATGACATTAAGGATTGCCTACCTGTCTGGTCTATGGAAGTATTGCCTACCTGTTTTATCTATGGAAGTACTGCCTACCTGTCTAGTTTATGGAAATATTGCCTACCTGTCTGGTTTATGAAGTATTGCCTACCTGTCTGGTCTATGGAACTATTGCCGACCTGTCTGGTCTATGGAAGTACTGCCTACCTGTCTGGTCTATGGATGTATTGCCTACCTGTCTGGTCTATGGATGTATTGCCTACCTGTCTGGTCTATGGAAGTACTGCCTACCTGTCTGGTCTATGGAAGTATTGCCTACCTGTCTGGTCTATGGAAGTATTGCCTACCTGTCTGGTCTATGGAAGTATTGCTTACTTGTCTGGTCTATGGAAGTATTCCTTACTTGTCTGGTTTATGAAGTATTGCCTACCTGTCTGGTTTATGAAGTATTGCCTACCTGTCTGGTCTATGGAAGTATTGTCTACCTGTCTGGTCTATGGAAGCACTGCCTACCTGTCTAGTCTATGGAAGTACTGTCTACAGGTCAGGTCTATGAAGTATTGCATACCTGTCTGGTCTATATAATATTGCCTACCTGTCTGGTCTATGGAAGTACTGCCTACCTGTCTGGTCTATGGAAGTACTGCCTACCTGTCTGGTCTATGGAAGTATTGCCTACCTGTCTGGTCTATGGAAGTACTGTCTACCTGCCTGGTCTATGGAAGTACTGCCTACCTGTCCGGTCTATGGAAGTACTGCCTACCTGTCCAGTCTATGAAGTAATGTCTACCTGTCTGGTCTCTGGAAGTACTGCCTACCTGTCTGGTCTATGAAGTATTGTCTACCTGTCTGGTCTCTGGAAGTATTGTCTACCTGTTTGGTCTATGAAGTATCGTCTACCTGTCTGGTCTATGGAAGTAGTGCCGACCTGTCTGGTCTATGGAAACACTGCCTACCTGTCTAGTCTATGCAAGTATTGTCTACAAGTCAGGTCTATGAAGTACTGCCTACATGTCTGGTATATGGACGTATTGCCTACCTGTTTGGTCTATGAAGTATTGCTTACCTGTCTGGTCTATGGACGTATTGCCTACCTGTCTGGTCTATGGAAGTACTGCCTACCTGTCTGGTCTATGGACGTATTGCCTACCTGTCTGGTCTATGGAAGTACTGCCTACCTGTCTGGTCTATGGAAGTATTGCCTACCTGTCTGGTCTATGTAATATTGCCTACCTGTCTGGTCTATTGGAAGTATTGCCTACGTGTCTGGTCTACGTAGTATTGCCTACCTGTCCGGTCTATGGAAGTACTGCCTACCTGTCTAGTCTATGGAAGTACTGCCTACCTGTCTGGTCTATGGAAGTACTGCCTACCTGTCTGGTCTATGGAAGTATTGCCTACCTGTCTGGTCTACGGAAGTATTGCCTACCTGTCTGGTCTATGGAAGTACAGCCTACCTGTCTGGTCTATGAAAGTATTGCCTACCTGTCTAGTCTATGAAGTACTGCCTACCTGTTTGGTCTATGTAAACACTGCCTACCTGTTTGGTCTATGGACGCCAGGAAATCATAACACATCTTTCTTCTCTTCATTACTGGCTGAGTTTTAACGGCTTCCACTGAAATGTAACCTGATGCGACATTATGGACGCGATTCCTACCAGGGGTATACTAACTGTATGAGGCATAAACAGTCTTTCATCATTGTTGAATCATCCATTATCATGCTCACTTGTTTAATTTGCCTTCTTCCCATTTTTGTCGACCTATGCATATGCATCTTTTAACAACAACAACTAGTTGAAACTATCACTCATTACAATGTTTGAAAATTGGGCTTGAGAACTCGTGCTTTAGTATATTTATAGAAAGACAATTCAAACTAATACTTTATATGAAACTGCTTTCATTTGTGACCGTTCTCCACAAGAAAATGACCTAATCGACTGTCAGGATACATCGCTTTGTCTAGAAAATAGTTTGTTTACATAACAGGGTTCTCCAAGTCTAGAATTTGTTTGTTTGTATGGTGCTGACGTCATTTTCAACACATGTAAGGTTATATATGACGGTCGATTTTTTGTGATGGAGGCAGACCACCCACTTTTCCTGGGTAGAACCAGTACTGTACACCTCCCGCCAACCGTAAGAATCGACACTTCCTCACTTATAAGTCGAGATCCGAGTGGGATTCGAACCCGCAGCTGTGAGAGGCGAAGGTTTACAACGCAACGTCGTTAACCATTTGGCCATGGAGGAATTATATGGTGGTAATGCAAAATCCATTATTTTGCGGGTTTTTTATGCCATTTTGACAAAGACACCCAGATGTTGGAGGAGAGATTCCTCCGCTATACGGTTCGATCAATACGATTGAGGTGCTTGCTTTATTGCTGAAGACTGGATGACAAGTATGTGATAACTACATGTAACCATAGAGTACCAAATCGGTCTAGATTCAGGTTACATTATGGTGTTTTTTGCCTGGCGGTATGTGCCGATAGCGTGGTGGCCCGCCATCATATAAGTGCTCTTGGAGAACCCAGCATAAATGTGGCACAGGACCAGGGCAGCTAGGAACATATTGCAACAATTATGAGTTACGACTGCTTCGGCCTTGGTTTACATGTATCAAATTTTAATTAGTGATATGTTATCTCTTGAATTAAGTATTTCCAAATTTCCCAAAGCTGGTACCAAAGATCAACATAATTTATAATACAAAGCTGGGAGAGTGAATCAGCCCTTATGTTATAGCCTGGTTAGATATAATGGCCAGTTCCTATTTCATGGTTACCATTGTCAGGCCCCTCCTCCTCGTCCACACTGGCACCACGTAGTGCTGTGGTCTTCAGGTCCTTCATCTTCATGTATCGTAACAATCTACGCAACTTTACCTGCAACATCATAAATAAAATATCCATAAACGGCAACAATCTACGCAACTTTACCTGCAACATCATAAATAAAATAAACGGCAACAATCTACGCAACTTTACCTGCAACATCATAAATAAAATATCCATAAACGGCACCAATCTTGCAACATTACCTGCAACATTATAAATAAAATATCCATAAACGGCACCAATCTTGCAACATTACCTGCAACATCATAAATAAAATATCAATAAACGGCACCAATCTTGCAACATTACCTGCAACATCATAAATAAAATATCCATAAACGGCACCAATCTTGCAACATTACCTGCAACATCATAAATAAAATATCCATAAACGGCACCAATCTTGCAACATTACCTGCAACATCATAAATAAAATATCCATAAACGGCACCAATCTTGCAACATTACCTGCAACATCATAAATAAAATATCCATAAACGGCACCAATCTTGCAACATTACCTGCAACATCATAAATAAAATATCCATAAACGGCACCAGTCTTGCAACATTACCTGCAACATCATAAATAAAATATCCATAAACGGCACCAATCTTGCAACATTACCTGCAACATCATAAATAAAATATCCATAAACGGCACCAATCTTGCAACATTACCTGCAACATCATAAATAAAATATCCATAAACGGCACCAATCTTGCAACATTACCTGCAACATCATAAATAAAATATCCATAAACGGCACCAATCTTGCAACATTACCTGCAACATTATAAATAAAATATCCATAAACAGCAACAATCTAAACAGCTTTACCTGCAACATCATAAATAAAATATCCATAAACGGCACCAATCTTGCAACATTACCTGCAACATCATAAATAAAATATCCATAAACGGCACCAATCTTGCAACATTACCTGCAACATCATAAATAAAATATCCATAAACGGCACCAATCTTGCAACATTACCTGCAACATTATAAATAAAATATCCATAAACAGCAACAATCTAAACAGCTTTACCTGCAACATCATAAATAAAATATCCATAAACAGCAACAATCTAAACAGCTTTACCTGCAACACCATAAATATAATATCCATAAACAGCAACACTCTAAACAGCTTTACCTGCAACATTATAAATAAAATATCCATAAACAGCAACAATCTAAACAGCTTTACCTGCAACACCATAAACAAAATATCCATAAACAGCAACAATCTAAACAGCTTTACCTGCAACATTATAAATAAAATATCCATAAACAGCAACAATCTAAACAGCTTTACCTGCAACACCATAAATAAAATATCCATAAACAGCAACAATCTAAACAGCTTTACCTGCAACATTATAAATAAAATATGTGTGTAAGAATTGACAAAAGCAACACAGAAATATGTAAAAAAAAAGAAAAGTTTTAAGTCAGGGGCGGGTTGGGGGGTGATGGGGTGAGAGGCGCGGGTGTCGTGGTGGGGGCGGGGAGGGTTACAACATATATGTGTAAGAATTGACTAAAACAACACAGAAATATGTAAAAAAAATAATAAAAAAAAAAGTGTGGAGGGGAGTGGTGGCGGGGGTAGAGCGGGGGGGAGGAGGGAGCCCATGCCCCAATATGGGCGAAGTAATAAGATGCATAATGCTATAACAAATCCCAAACCAAATTTATAGATGTATACATGCTTACATGCAAACCTAGATCTGCCTTTATTGCACATTTTATAGGCCATCACAATTTGGGTTCCATGGGAGCCCAGAATTTGCAGAAGACAAAATTACTTATCCAACCCTTTACAACATACTATAAGGAAACCAATTCCAAAATTTAGTTCAGCTAGGACAAAAAATGTAAGAGATATAGACCTGTAAACACAGCTTACACGCAAAATTTGATGTGAAACAGACATATTTTAAGGGCTATCAGAATTTGGGTTCCATGGGAGCCCAGGGGTTACAGGAACCAAAATTACTTAAGCAGCCCTTACGATAATGCTATAAGAAAGCTAATAGCCAAATTTGGTTGTGCTAGGGTAAGAATTGTAAGAGATATAGACTTGTAAACACAGCTTACACACAAAATTTGATGTGAAATGGGGCACATTTTATGGGCTATCATAATTTGGGTTCCATGGGAGCCCATGGGTTACAGGAACCAAAATTGCTTATGCAGCCTTTAAGATAATGCTACAAGGAAGCCCATGAACAAATTTGGTTGTGGTAGGATAAGAAATGTAAGAGATATAGACTTGTAAACACAGCTTACACGCAAACCTTGTTGTGGGACGCCGATGCCAACGCCGACGCCGACGCCGACCCCGGGGTGATTACATAAGCTCTCTTATTCTTCGAATAGTCGAGCTTATAAAATATCCATAAACAGCAACAATCTACACAGCTTTACCTGCAACATCATAAATAAAATATCCATAAATGGCAACAATCTACACAGCTTTACCTGCAAATTATAAATAAAATGTCCATAAATGTGACTGAGAAAAATGACATATTAGCTACGAAACTGACACTGTAACACAGTAAAGCTTAACTTTTCAATACATAGACTTTTGCATCATTGCACATGAAGAATATTCAACGTTCAGATCCTGAGTTCGTATTTTATGAGTTTTATCGAGATTGTTTTAGAAGTTTGGTTTAATTTTACAATGATAGAAGAGTGCATACCTCATGATTCTAAGTATTAGTTAGAGGCTATGAAGTGAAATTTTAACAATTAAGAAACCCTAAGGCCAAACAAAAAAATATGTGTGGTTCAGGTAACACTGGCAAAAAAAATAGGGTAGGAAGGTAGGCTTTTTTTTTGTTCTTTTTTTTTGTTGTCAATAATGAATTCAATTCTGATAATGAATTTAATATGTTAATTACTATACCTTGAGTTCGATTTTTACTATACCTTGAGTTCGATTTTTTTGCATTTATATCAATTTATTATTATTTTTTTTTTAATTTTTTGCATAAAAAGTTTTAGAGTCGGCCCCTTAAAATAGGGTCGGTCTGGATACCTGAACCATACATATTATTTTGTTTGGCCTAAGGGAAGGAGAGCAGCGACTGACCGGGGTTTCTTAATTGTTAAAATTTCACTTCTTAGCCTCCAACTGACTTAGTGTTTGCCCTACTTTTTCCTCGCGCTTCTACGAAACCACGCGTCTTAACACGTTCACGCTTCTACTAAATCCGCCTCCTTGTGTCCAAACAAGCGCGTGCCATTTAGTAAGCGATTACTTAATGATTAAATGTTTAAAATTGGTGATCGTTAGAAATTTACATGAATAAGTTCGGCATTTTTTTAAAATTCCTCACCGTCTGATTGGAGGAAAAAGAAGGGCAAACACTAAAATTTCTTATTAAGTGTAATGGAGTAAAAAGACAATTTTATGCTGTCTTGCAGGACAAAGAGTGCGAGACATTGCCTTATTTTAGAGAGTTCCAGCAAACAACATTTATTTTGCATGTATTCTAACCTAACCATCTTTGGCTGAAAAGCATATTCTTGCCTACCTTGTCCTTTCTCATCAAGAACAGTATGTCCTCTACACCAATGATCTTGGTCCCTCTCATACTGGCTACATCTGAGGCTTTATACAGCTGTAATGGACAATTACAAATGATGACAATGACTGGCGAGCACCTAGTTTGGATGAACACTAATATTATTAGGCAAACTAGAAAATGTGTCCATGGGACATAGATGCCCCACTTTAGTGGTATCAGTCACATAAAATGAAATTAAAAAACTTCATGTAATTTTTTTTCTCCTAGTACATTTTCAGCACGGAAAAAAGGTAAGGTCAGTTGGGCTAGTGGTAACACATCTATTTTTTCCCCTCACACATATATGATTTCAGTAACAATAGCTTATGGAAGTATACTGATGCAAGAAAGAGGAAATAATGATTAGATGAATCAAAATTATAGATAAACAAATGTAGCAGTAATAAAAAAGTTTATGCATAAAAACAATAAGAAGTTGCATAAGTTGACATAAAGACTGGAAGTGTCGCCTGCCATGTGCTTATTTCAGCAAGTATAATCTAACTATAAGTTTGAAGACTTGTGTAATTCTTCATGAATTAATGGAGAAGTTTTTTTTTGAAGATTATGAAAAGGAGCATAGATCTGCACTTGATAATTGATAAGGAAGAACTGTATAAAGTTTCATGGCCATAGGTCCATATTTTGCCAAGTTATAAGCTAGGTTAGGTTGCAGGTTAAAGTTTTAGGAAAAGGGGGCATAACTCTGCCAAAATGAAAGTCAGAGTTATTGGACATGTGTAATGACATTCCTTCGGTTAAGATGAATATGTGTTATTGGACATGTGTAACGACATTCCGTGGATTAAGATGAAGATGTTTGTGAAGTTTCATGAACATAGGTCAAAAACTTTTCAAGTTATGGCCAGTTATGAGCTTGTTTAGGCAGCAGGTTAAAAGTTTTATGAAAAGGGGCATAACTCTGCTGAAATGAAAGTGAGAGTTATTGATCATGGGTAACACTATATTGTGTAGTAAGATGAATATGTGTGTGTGAAGTTTCATGAACATTATGAGGTCAAATACTTCTTCAGTTATGGCCAGTTATGAGCTTGGTTATGCAGCAGGTTAAAGTTTTATGAAAGAGTTTATGTCAAAATGAAAGTCACGAGTTATTGGACATGTGTAACGACATTCCGTGGGTTAAGATGAAGATGTTTGTGAAGTTTCATGAACATATGTCAAATACTTTTCCAGTTATGGCCAAGGTTAGGTTGCAGGTTAAAGTGTGATGGACGACAGATGAAGACGACGGACAAAGTGATCCCTAAGTGTCTGCCATGCTATGCGCAATAAAAGATATTTAAAAGTTTACTAACCCATTATCTCAGGATATTTTGACAACATATGGTTTTTACTTACATGACATGCAAATTCATACTGTCTGATAAGTTAATATTTTTCATTTGCATTCACCAAAGTGATCATCTATATAGCATTCACTCACCAAAGTGAGCATCTATATAGTGTTCACTCACCAAAGTGATCATCTATATAGCGTTCACTCACCAAAGTGATCATCTATATAGCGTTCACTCACCAAAGTGATCATCTATATAGCGTTCACTCACCGAAGTGATCATCTATCTAGCATTCACTCACCAAAGTGATCCTATATAGCATTCGCTCACCAAAGTGATCATCTATATATTGTTCACTCACCAAAGTGATCATCTATATAGCATTCACTCACCAAAGTGATCATCTATATAGTGTTCACTCACCAAAGTGATCATCTATATAGCGTTCACTCACCAAAGTGATCATCTATATAGCATTCACTCACCAAAGTGATCATCTATATAGCGTTCACTCACCAAAGTGATCCTCTATATAGCATTCACTTACCAAAGTGATCATCTGCTGCTGGGTTATCTCCTCAACCAAGATGGCCGACTCTTGAAGTGGCTTTCTACAGTCACCTAGTCCATGCCTGAAATATTTAACATAGGATTAAAAGCATCAAAATACAAGAATATCAAACTTAAAAATTTGTGACAAGTCCACACATCCTGAAGCAATGTTTTACAGCTAAAACACAAACACTGTAATACAAAGTACAACAAAATATCAAAAACAAAAACAGCTTCCAAGACAACACAATTAAGTTTGTATCGGTTTCCCTGAAGAAACATTTTAGCAAATGTATAACCAGTGCAGCAATTTTTTTCACGCATTCAATTGGGAAAACTCGCAATGTTTTGCGTTAATTTGGAAAATTTTCACTATCAAACAAAGCAATATTGTATGTTTAAATACAATGCAAACACATTACCATGTACACGTTCTCTTGTAGTATTTCATTACCCTCACTTAAAAGAATATAGTTCCCCATTTCTCTTCTCTTTAAATAATGTTTCACTTGAATATTTAAAAAAAAATAAAATAAAATAAAAAAATAATCATTAATTCATAAGCTGCCACAGAGAGGGGAGGGATACAAAGGAATCAGGGAACCCTGTCATACTCTTACTAGCAGACACACTCCTTTGGTTCTTTAACGTGCTCAGAGGGTAGACTGGTACACAGTACTGCAGGAATAGTCCGTCCCCATTCTGAAGGACCAGTCTAAGAAATCAAGTGTCTTTCCCAGGGACACATCACAGAAACCCAGTGGCGCAAGTGAGACTCGAACTAGCATCAAGATATATGTTTAAAACAAAAATCTTGTTTTTGTTGGATCACATCTTTAAGTTAACCAGTAGGACCAGCCAACACCTTTTCAATTGCGTAAGACAATAGCATCATCCAAGTCAGGTAGTGGTTACAGTTTGTTCGTCTGAATGATGTTTTAAGTCTTTTTAGCACACATTAGGCCATATATGATGGTCAATTTGTTTGTGGTAGAGGCAGACCGCTCCATTTTTCCTGGATAGAACCAGTACTATATAGCTATATACCTCCTGCCATCTGTAAGAATTGACAATTTCTCACTAGACAAGTTGAGCTGCCAGTTGGATTCGAACCCGCAGCGGTGGGAGGTGCGAAGGTTTAGGCATCTTTACTATCTCGGCCACGGATGCACTGCAGTGGTTCAAAAACAGTGGTTATAAATTGTATACATCATGCACAATTTCTATATTAATTATCTTACTTTGTTTGAGTCATTATCGATCAATTTTAATTATAACACATGAATTTATAACCAGAAAAACATTGAAGATTTATTTTAAAAAAAACACACGTTACAGACTATATTTAGTATTTCAAGTTAAAGGGACTGGAGGGAGATCTGGAGGTATTATGTGTATCATTCAAATCAGTTTTTCATTCAAAATATATGCATATGCACTAGAAGAGGTCCATTGATCCTTGCAATTTACTTATAGTTTGGTCTGGAAAACTAGACAACTGGGCTAGTTTTTGCTGTATACATCATTAATATTAATTTATTTGATGATTTAAGTTGTTATAAAGTCTTGTTTTCTGATTGGAGTACACTTTATAATGCCATTTTAATTAATATTTATGATTGAACAACAAAAACCAGCCGAGTCCTCGGATTTTCCAGACAAAAGTTTTTCATAAAGATAATTCAACCAAAGGTAATAATGCAGCCTAATTTAATGCCTATGCACATGTCATATCAAAGCTGAAGCACAAAACCAGTGTGTTTCATTTGTAGTGACATCAAGCACATTGACAGATCGCCGCCAGACCCTTTAAGATACTCTGACATTATCAACACGTTCATCAGCCAAGACTTGAAATGTGTCTAATACTTTTCCCACAAAACCCCTGCAAAAAATAAACCCAAAATCACCAAACCACTCAAACAATAACCAACAATTGGAACATGTATACTATTACACTTTTTCCACAAAAAAACTGCAAAAAACAAACCCAGAAACACCAACACCCAAAGATCATCAAACAGCTTTCTGAACCCCCATTACATTTAACTGCTCACTACTGCGGGTTAATTTATCAATTAAAACATTTTTATTACATTTCTATAGGTGAAAGAGCAGAATTTTTACTTTCCTTCCTATTCTCTGCATTTATCATGAACAATATACTGGCTGATGTATCATATAAGTATTTCCCACATGACAGTCACTCTGACATTCTGTAACCACACACGTAATTGTGTCAGCCCACATGAAGCTACCAACCCGTGGAATTGGAGAAAATCCAAGGTCTTTGAGATTTATTTTCAACTTGACATTTTAACATTATTGAGTTAAAAGCTGTTTTCTTCCACCTAATGGAACAATGAAATGTCAAAGATGCATTGTATCTGTTTTTCCATGTCAGACATATTTTTTAGATAATTAAGGTTGGCATGACATTCAAGTCATTTGCCTTGCTGGGGAAAATTGTGGTTTATGTTTAATATATTATTATGAGCAATCTGTATATTGAATAAAGCTGACATGAAATGGCTGGTTAGGTGGATTACCTTACATGGTACACAGAGACAAATATAAGCAGTTGCTGTGATGACAAGAATTGCGTGCAACACGCTAACATGTTTCAAATGACCTTCATCTTGATAAAATCGAGGGTTTATGCAACATCAAGTGCCTTTGTCTGCATTCAAAAGGGTAGCGTTCATAGTTTTCCATAAAAGGAGCTAAACATAGGCTTTACTTATAGACAGTGTCCCTTTAAAAAGTTAATTTCATCAGACTTTCCAGACAAAAGTTTTTCATAAAGATAATTCAACCAAAGGTAATAATGCAGCCGAATTTAATGCCTATACACATGTCATATGAAACTGAAGCACAATATGAGTGTGTTTCATTTGTAGTGACTTCAAGCACATTGACAGATCACCGCCAGTCCCTTTAAGATACTCTGACATTATCAACACGTTCATCAGCCAAGACTTGAAATGTGTCTAATACTTTTCCCACAAAACCCCTGCAAAAAAAAAACCAAAATCACCAAACCACTCAAACAATAACCAACAATTGGAACATGTATACTATTACACTTTTTCCACAAAAAAAGTGCAAAAAACAAACCCAGAAACAACAACACCCAAAGATCATCAAACAGCTTTCTGAACCCCCATTACATTTAACTGCTCACTACTGCGGGTTAATTTATCAATTAAAACATTTTTATTACATTTCTATAGGTGAAAGAGCAGAATTTCTACTTTCCTTCCTATTCTCTGCATTTATCATGAACAATATACTGGCTGATGTATCATATAAGTATTTCCCACATGACAGTCACTCTGACATTCTGTAACCACACACGTAATTGTGTCAGCCCACATGAAGCTACCAACCGGTGGAATTGGAGAAAATCCAAGGTCTCTGAGATTTATT
>JAWPHD010022319.1:0-25466 GCA_037043455.1 Cyrtodaria siliqua
CTGATTTCCTTTCTGATTTTGAAATAATTTGACTTTTTTTGGCATATGTTTCAAAGTATTTGGCATATGTTTCAAAGTATTATTATATTCTACTGAGTTGATTGCGTAGGCTCCTAAGTTATGTCTTCCACAAACTATGTTAACTATTTGATTTTGCGTTTGTATTAGCATAGTCTGACTGTAAGTTACTGTAAGGCCCTATGCATATAAACAGAGTAGTGACTGCATTAACAACATACAGTTAAAATGTTAAAGAAGTACCCCGCCAAATAATGGCAAAATGACACTACAAAACCGTTTATTAAAACTATCCACGTGTTCAGGTCATATACTTATGTATATGTACCGAATTAAACGTATTCGCGGGTTCCTAAAATACCCGTGATTGAATATGCGTAAAAAAATTATGAGTTGATAACTCTTAATTTGATGCTGCACTTTTGGAGTTTGTCCTGGCTGGTTAAAGCCGTTTATATTGTGTCTATAGAGTTTGGATTCTCAAAATTTGTAAGTTAGGATTCTCAAAATGTTTTAGTTATATACAGGGTTAGAAACGGTGTATGTTGTAAAATTTGCCACTTGAAGGGACTTTAATCTGACCCAAAAGTATATTTCAAGGAGCATGGGTCATATTGGTTATATTTTTCTAGCAACGAATTGACAAACATATGTACAAGTCAAGTTTGTTACAAGGGACAGTATACATGTAAATGATCACAGTTATAATCTAAAATATGTCGTATTATGACTATAATTTTGTACTGACAATAGTTTGGGAGGCAAAAATACTGTAATTTTGTATTGAAAATAAAAACAAGAGGGCCATGATGGCCCTATATCGCTCACCTGAGTTAATTTGAACCAATAAAAGAGGGCCAGGGCCAAGATGGCCCTAAAGCGATCACCTGAGTACTGGCACATTATCGAACTTCTTCGAAATCTTATGGTCATATACAATCTGTGCAAGTTTGGTTAAGGTTGTTCAAGAAATGTGGGCTCTGTTGTGTATAACAACATTGATATAGACAGTTTAAGACACTGACAAAGTTTGGTAAAGATCAAATACAAAATGAAGGTGCCAGAGAATAACACCTTGGGCAGAGCCAAATGTGACCCCAGGGCTACATGTAATATATGAGAACTGTGTGCTTTGTTGTTTTAGAGAAGAAGATTTTTTAAGTTTTTCCCTATACAAGTCTATGTAAAACGTGACCACTGGGGCGGGGCCAAATGTGAACCCAGGGTCACCATTTGAACAAACTTGGTAAAGGACCATAAGAGTATAGTAAATGCAAAATATTAAACCCCTGGCTCTTGTAGTTCCAGAGAAGAAGACTTTAATGTGTTTCCTATATAAGTCTATGTAAAACTGTGACCCACGGAGTGGGGTCAAATTTTGACCCTGGGTCATCATTTGAACAAACTTGGTAGAGGACCACAATCTAATAGTAAATGCAAAATATTAAACCTCTGGCTCTTGCAGTTTCAGAGAAGATTGTTTTTTTCCTATATATATAAGTTTATATAAAACTGTGAACCCCGGGGCGCGGCCAAGTTTGACACCAGGGTCACCATTTGAACAAACTTGGTAGAGGACCATAAGCTTATAGCAAATTCAAAATATTAAACCTCTGGCTCTTGCAGTTCCAGAGAAGAAGATTTTTTTCAGTTTTTCCCTATACAAGCCTATGTAAAACTGTGACCCCCGGGGCGGGGCCAAATGTGACCCCTGGGTCACCATTTGAACAAAATTGGTAGAGGACCATGAGCTTACAGCAAAAGAAAAATATTAAACCTCTGGCTTTTGCAGTTTCAGAGAAGAAGATTTTTAAGTTTTTCCCTATACATCTCTATGTAAAACTGTGACCCCAAGGGCGGGGACAAATTTGACCCCAGGGTCACCATTTGAACAAACTAAGAAGAGAACCATAAGCTGATGCTACATGTAATACATGAGAGCTCAGTGCCATGTGGTTCCAGAGAAGAAGATTTTTATCAGTTTTTCCCTATACAAGCCTATGTAAAACTGTGACCCCTGGGGCGGGGCCAAATGTAACCCCAGGGTCACCATTTGAACAAACTTGGTAGAGGACCATAAGCTTATAGCAAATGCAAAATATTAAACCTCTGGCTGTTGCAGTTTCAGAAAAGAAGATTTTTTAAGTTTTTCCCTATACATGTCTATGTAAAACATGTGACCCTTGGGGCGGGGCCAAATGTGACCCCAGGGTCACCATTTGAATAAACTTTGTAAAGGACCTTAAGCTTATAGTAAATGCTAAATATCAAACCTTTGGCTCTTGCAGTTTCCGAGAAGAAGATTTAAAAAAAATAAATCCTATATAAGTCTATGTAAAACTGTGACCCCCGGGGCGGGGACAAATTTGACCCCAGGGTCACCATTTGAACAAACTTAGTAGAGGACCATAAGCTGATGTTACATGTAATACATGAGACATCTGTGCCTTGTGGTTTCAGAGAAGAAGATTTTTTAAAGTTTTTTCCTATATGTCTATATGAAAAACATGCAAAATCTCAATATACAAACTTTGGACCCCCGGGGCATAACCATTTTTGACCCTGGGGACTTTATTTGAACAAACTTGATAGTCTAGACGTTGGCGATCATTTTAAAAGAAAAACTGTCGAAATCTGTCCAGCGGTTCTTGAGAAGAAGATTTTTTAAGGTTTCAACCATTTATGGCAATGGCAGCCATCTTGGACGTCGCGCTGACCTAATTTTAACAAATCTAAAAAGCATTCATCTAAGGATCATCCACGTGAAGTTTAGTCAAAATTGGCCAAGCGGTTTCTGAGGAGAAGTTATTTGAAGCAAAAGTTAACGACGGACGGACGACGGCCGACGGCCGACGGACGAAGAGTGATCCCAATAGCTCACCTTTGAGCCTTCGGCTCAGGTGAGCTAAAAACACACTAACAGTTTAGAAAAATGTATTATATAACTTAATTACCATGAGTTTTTCAATCGGGTTTTCTAGCCTGAGTGAGAGTTCGCACAAACAAACGAGTGCGCTAGCATGAATTATGGCTCCCCCACACAAATTACACAAAGTGTGGTAGGGGAGCCATATTGTTTTTGTGCTTTCTGTCTGTCTGAAGGTCTGTCTGTCTGTGTCACAAACGATGTCCGATCAATAACTAGAGAATGGTTGGACCTAGGGTCCTCAAACTTGGAAGGATGGTTGGTCATGACAAGTAGATGACCCCTATTGATTTTGGGGTCACTAGGTCAAAGGTCAATGTTGCGGTGACTGACTATCAAAACGATGTCCGATCAATAACTACAGAATGGTTGGACCTAGGGTCCTCAAACTTGGAAGGATGGTTGGTCATGACAAGTAGATGACCCCTATTGATTTTGGGGTCACTAGGTCAAAGGTCAATGTTGCGGTGACTTTGACTATCAAAACGATGTCCGATCAATAACTACAGAATGGTTGGACCTAGGGTCCTCAAACTTGGAAGGATGGTTGGTCATGACAAGTAGATGACCCCTATTGATTTTGGGGTCACTAGGTCAAAGGTCAATGTTGCGGTGACTTTGACTATCAAAACGATGTCCGATCAATAACTAGAGAATGGTTGAACCTAGGGTCCTCAAACTTGGAAGGATGGTTGGTCATGACAAGTAGATGACCCCTATTGATTTTGGGGTCACTAGGTCAAAGGTCAATGTTGCGGTGACATCGACTATCAAAACGATGTCCGATCAATAACTAGAGAATGGTTGGACCTAGGGTCCTCAAACTTGGAAGGATGGTTGGTCATGACAAGCAGATGACCTCTATTGATTTTGGGGTAACTAGGTCAAAGGTCAAGGTTGCGGTGACATTGACTATCAAAACGATGTCCGATCAATAACTAGAGAATGGTTGGACCTACGGTCCTCAAACTTGGAAGGATGGTTGGTCATGACAAGTAGATGACCCCTCTTGATTTTGGGGTCACTAGGTCAAAGGTCAAGGTCGCGGTGACCTTGACTATCAAAACGATGTCCAATCAATATCTAGAGAACGGTTGGACCTAGGGTCCTCCAACTTGGAACGACGGTTAGTCATGACAAGTAGAGGGGTCACTAGGTGAAAGGTCAAGGTCGTAGTGACCTTGACTATTAATACGATGTCAGATCAATAACTAGAGAACGGTTGGACCTAGGGTCCTCAAACTTGGAAGGATGGTTGGTCATGACAAGTAGATGACCCTATTGATTTTGGGGTCAAAGGTCAAGGTTGCGGTGAAACGATGTCCAATCAATAACTAGAGAATGGTTAGACCTAGGGTCCTCAAACTTGGAAGGATGGTTGGTCATGACCAGTAGATGACCCTAATGATTTTGGGGTCACTAGGTCAAAGGTCAAGGTTGCGGTGAAACTATATCCGATCAATAACTAGAGAATGGTTGGACCTAGGGTCCTCAAACTTGGAAGGATGGTTGGTCATGACCAGTAGATGACCCCTATTGATTTTTGATTTTTTTTAATTTAGATTTTTTTTTAATTTAGATTTTTTTTTTAAATATTTTTTAATTTAGATTTTTTGTTTAATTTCTTTTTTATTAATTTATTTTTTATTTTTTTTAAATATATTTTTTTAATTTTTTATTTTTTTAATTTTTGCATAAGAAGTTTTAGGGTCGGCCCTTTAAAAAAATAGGGTCGGTCGGGTTACTTGAACCACACATATTTTTTTATGTGGCCTTACTGATACAGATAGTACAGTCACAGGGATATTGAATATCAAAACGATCTCAGATCAATAAAGAACAGTTGGACCTAGAGTCGTCAATTATGTCTGTTCGGGCGAGTGGGGGAGCCATACGTTTTTGTCCCATGGACAATAACAATTTCTAGTTTGTTTATTTGGACATATTGTCATGAGTATCATCACTCGGTATTGAAAAACTCATGGTAATAACACTCTTTATACTTTCCTTATCTCTCTCAAAAGTTATTATCAAAGAAGCTTGGATCACAGCGGTCATGTTTTGCTGGCAAAGAATGCATAAAGTTTATGTAAGTCAAGTAATAAGAAGGATCCTTAATCAAGGTATTGTTTTTTTATCAAGCACAGTCAGGTATGTACAGATATACATATTTGTGTTTTTAAAGCTTCGTCAGTCATACTGCGACTACCTAATGCTTTTCACAATAATAGTTTCTGTGCAGATAAAGTGTTTCTGTTGCAAATACATAAAGAAATAACATTTTAATGCCAAAGACTTGGGCATTTATAGTTGCCGACAATGCCGACGATAATACATTAGTCAATGTTTCACCCCCAGTGCTTACTCGTCGATCTTATTATGAATGTTTACACAAAAATGTTCTATGAAACTGCCTATAACACAGATTTACATTGAAATGCAGATTCATTGTAATTAAGTGGGTGGGGTAATTCAATATGCGAATTTTAAGAAACCGTGCTAAAATAGGCATTTATATGCATAGTTCATTCAAACTTTTCAATTTTTATTATTAAGCTATGTTTTTATATTGTTATACCTCATTGAAATGTATTATTCGTAACAAAATGTTGCAGATATACATATACATAAACCTGCAGTGATTTTATGACAAACACACATTTTTGAGCCATACAAAAACTTATTTCCCCTATCTAGATTTTTCTAGACTTTTTTGTGATTTTTTGCAATATAGGTATCTATCAGAAAATCAGAAAATCATTTCTGTTGCAATTAGTTTGATGTGGGTTCATAGGCTGAGTGGACTAATGGTTTTCGAACTCGTCCGAGATCTTATGGATATATAACTACTGTGTAAGTATGGTAAACTATCAAATGACAAATGGAGGGGCTAGAGTGCTCAAAAGGCAAAATTATGCATTTTTACAAATTCAAGGGCAGATAACTCAGCTATTAGCAAACAAATCTGGCTGGTTCAAGAAATAGTCCGTAATTTTATGGATATATAACTACTGTAAAAGTTTGGTACAGATCGGATAAAATATGGAGGGGCTAGAGTGTCCACAAGGCAAAATTATGCATTATTTCAAGTTCAAGGGCAGATAACTCAGCTGTTAGCCATCAAATCTTGCTGGTTCAAGAACTTGTCTGAGAACTTACGGCTATATAACTACTGTGTTAGTTTGGTTAAGATCAGATTACAAATGGAGGGACTAGAGTGCCAACAAGGCAAAATTATGCATTTTTGCAAATTCAAGACAGATAACTCAGCTGTTAGCCATCAAAGGCAAAAGTTAACGAAGGACAGACAGACAGACAGACGGACGGACGGACGGACGGACAATGGATAACACAAAATCCCCTAAGCTTGACTGGCCTTTTGAGCTGAAAAACAAAATTCTAGACTCTAGGTGTAACACAGACCTCAAAACTTCCACACAGACCTCAAGATGGTCATGGTGCTGTATGTCAAGATGGCCATGGTGCTGTATGTGTAACACAGACCTCAAGATGGCCATGCTGCTGTATGTGTAACACAGACCTCAAGATGGCCATGCTGCTGTATGTGTAACACAGACCTCAAGATGGCCATGGTGCTGTATGTGTAACACAGATCTCAAGATGGCCATGCTGCTGTATGTTTAACACAGACCTCACGATGGCTACTGTGCTGTGTATGTAACACAGATCTCAAGATGACCATGCTGCTGTATGTGTAACACAGATCTCAAGATGGCCATGGCGCTGTATGTGTAACCTCGAGATGGCCATGGTGCTGTATGTGTAACACAGATCTCAAGATGGCCATGGTGCTGTATGTGTAACACAGACGTCAAGATGGTCATGCTGCTGTATGTGTAACACAGACCTCAAGACGGCCATGCTGCTGTATGTGTAACCTCAAGATGGCCACGAGGCTGTATGTGTAACACAGACCTCAAGATGGCCACCGTGTTGTATGTGTTAACAGATCTCAAGATGGCCATGTTACTGTATGTGTAACACAGACCTCAAGATGGCCTATGTGCTGTATATGTTAACAGACCTTAATATGACCAAGGTGCTGTATGTTGCAACATACCACAAGATGGCCATGCTGCTGTATGTGTAACACAGACCTCAAGATGGCCATGGTCCTGTATGTGTAACACAGACCTCAAGATGGCCACTGTGCTGTATGTGTAGCACAGACCTCAAGATGGCCATGGTCCTGTATGTGTAACACAGACCTCAAGATGGCCACTGTGCTGTATGTGTAGCACAGACCTCAAGATGGCCATGGTCCTGTATGTGTAACACAGACCTCAAGATGGCCACTGTGCTGTATGTGTAGCACAGACCTCAAGATGGCCATGCTGCTGTATGTGTTAACATACCTCAAGATGGCCATGGTGCTGTGTGTGTAACACAGACCTCAAGATTGCCACTGTGCTGTATGTGTTAACATACCTCAAAATGGCCATGGTGCTATATGTGTAACACAGACCTCAAGATTGCCACTGTGCTGAATGTTTTAACATACCTCAAGATGGTCATGGTGCTGTATGTGTAACACAGACCTCAAGATGGTCACGGTGCTGTGTGTGTAACACAGGCCTCAATATTGCCACTGTGCTGTATGTGTTAACATACCTCAAGACGGTCATGGTGCTGTATGTGTAACACAGACCTCAAGATGGCCATGGTGTTGTATGTGTAACACAGACCTCAAGATGGCATATGTGCTGTATATGTTAACAGACCTTAAGATGGCCATGGTGCTGTATGTGGCAACATACCTCAAGATGGCCATGGTGCTGTGTGTGTAACACAGGCCTCAAGATAGCCACTGTGCTGTATGTGTTAACATACCTCAAGACAGTCATGGTGCTGTATGTGTAACACAGACCTCAAGATGGCCATGGTGCTGTATGTGTAACACAGGCCTCAAGATTGCCACTGTGCTGTATGTGTTAACATAACTCAAGACGGTCATGGTGCTGTATGTGTAACACAGACCTCAAGATGGTCATGGTGCTGTGTGTGTAACACAGGCCTCAAGATTGCCACTGTGCTGTATGTGTTAACATACCTCAAGACGGTCATGGTGCTGTATGTGTAACACAGACCTCAAGATGGCCATGGTGCTGTATGTGTAACACAGACCTCAAGATGGCCAATGTGCTGTATATGTCAACATACCTCAAGATGGCCATGGTGCTGTATGTGTAACACAGACCTCAAGATTGCCACTGTGCTGAATGTTTTAACATACCTCAAGATGGTCATGGTGCTGTATGTGTAACACAGACCTCAAGATGGCCATGGTGCTGTATGTGTAACACAGGCCTCAAGATTGCCACTGTGCTGTATGTGTTAACATACCTCAAGACGGTCATGGTGCTGTATGTGTAACACAGACCTCAAGATGGTCATGGTGCTGTGTGTGTAACACAGGCCTCAAGATTGCCACTGTGCTGTATGTGTTAACATACCTCAAGACGGTCATGGTGCTGTATGTGTAACACAGACCTCAAGATGGCCATGGTGCTGTATGTGTAACACAGACCTCAAGATGGCCTATGTGCTGTATATGTCAACATACCTCAAGATGGCCATGGTGCTGTATGTGTCAACATACCACAAGATGGCCATGGTGCTGTATGTGTAACACAGACCTCAAGATTGCCACTGTGCTGAATGTTTTAACATACCTCAAGATGGTCATGGTGCTGTATGTGTAACACAGACCTCAAGATGGTCATGGTGCTGTGTGTGTAACACAGACCTCAAGATTGCCACTGTGCTGTATGTGTAAACATACCTCTAGACGGTCATGGTGCTGTATGTGTAACACATACCCCAAGATGGCCATGGTGCTGTATGTGTAACACAGACCTCAAGATGGCCTATGTGCTGTATATGTTAACAAACCTTAAGATGGCCATGGTGCTGTATGTGGCAACATACCTCAAGATGGCCATGGTGCTGTATGTGTCAACATACCACAAGATGGCCATGGTGCTTTATGTGTAACACAGACCTTAAGATGACCACTGTGCTCTATGTGTAACCTCAAGATGGCCATGGTGCTGTATGTGTAACACAGACCTCAAGATTGCCACTGTGCTGTATGTGCAACACACCTAAAGATGGCCATGATGCTGTATCTGTAACACAGACCTCAAGATGGGCATGGTGCTGTATGTGTAACACAGACCTCAAGATGGTCATGGTGCTGTATGTGTAACACAGACCTCAAGATGGCCACTGTGCTGTATGTGTAACACAGACCTCAAGATTGCCACTGTGCTGTATGTGCAACACACCTTAAGATGGCCATGATGCTGTATCTGTAACACAGACCTAAAGATGGTCATGGTGCTGTATGTGTAACAAAGACCTCAAGATGATCATGGTGCTGTATGTGTAACACAGACCTCAAGATGGCCACTGTGCTGTATGTGTAACACAGACCTCAAGATTGCCACTGTGCTGTATGTGTTAACATACCTCAAGATGGCCATGGTGCTGTATGTGTCAACATACCACAAGATGGCCATGGTGCTGTATGTGTAACGCAGACCTTAAGATGACCACTGTGCTCTATGTGTAACCTCAAGATGGCCATGGTGCTGTATGTGTAACACAGACCTCAAGATGGCCACTGTGCTGTATGTGTAACATAGACCTCAAGATGGCCATGGTGCTGTATGTGTTAACATACCTCAAGATGGTCACTGTGCTGTATGTGTAACACAGACCTCAAGATGGTCACTGTGCTGTATGTGTAACGCAGACCTTAAGATGACCACTGTGCTCTATGTGTAACCTCAAGATGGCCATGGTGCTGTATGTGTAACACAGACCTCAAGATGGCCACTGTGCTGTATGTGTAACATAGACCTCAAGATGGCCATGGTGCTGTATGTGTTAACATACCTCAAGATGGCCACTGTGCTGTATGTGTAACACAGACCTCAAGATGGCCACTGTGCTGTATGTGTAACACAGACCTCAAGATTGCCACTGTGCTGTATGTGTAACACAGACCTCAAGATGGCCATGCTGCTGTATGTGTTAACATTCCTCAAGATTGTCATGGTGCTGTATGTGTAGCAGACACCAAGATGGTCATGGTGCTGTATGTGTAACACAGACACCAAGATGGCCATGGTGCTGTATGTGTAACACAGACCTCAAGATGGTCATGGTGCTGTATGTGTAACACAGACCTCAAGATGGCCATGGTGCTGTATGTGTTAATATTCTTCAAGATGGTCACTGTGCTGTATGTGTAACACAGACCTCAAGATGGCCTATGTGTTGTATATGTTAACATACTTCAAGATGGCCATGGTGCTGTATGTGTAACACAGACCTCAAGATGGTCATGGTGCTGTATGTGTAACACAGACCTCAAGATGGCCACTGTGCTGTATGTGTAACACAGACCTCAAGATTGCCACTGTGCTGTATGTGTAACACACCTTAAGATGGCCATGATGCTGTATGTGTAACACAGACCTCAAGATGGTCATGGTGCTGTATGTGTAACACACCTTAAGATGGCCATGATGCTGTATGTGTAACACAGACCTCAAGATGGTCATGGTGCTGTATGTGTAACACAGACCTCAAGATTGCCACTGTGCTGTATGTGTAACACACCTTAAGATGGCCATGATGCTGTATGTGTAACACAGACCTCAAGATGGTCATGGTGCTGTATGTGTAACACAGACCTCAAGATTGCCACTGTGCTGTATGTGTTAACATACCTCAAGATGGCCATGGTGCTGTATGTGTAACACAGACCTCAAGATGGCCATTGTGCTGTATGTGTAACACAGACCTCAAGATGGCCATGGTGCTGTATGTGTAACACAGACCTCAAGATGGCCACTGTGCTGTATGTGTAACATAGACCTCAAGATTGCCACTGTGCTGTATGTGTTAACATACCTCAAGATGGCCATGTTGCTGTATGTGTAACACAAACCTCAAGATGGCCATGGTGCTGTATGTGTAACACAGACCTCAAGATGGTCATAGTGCTGTATGTGTAACACAGACCTCAAGATGGCCACTGTGCTGTATGTGTAACACAGACCTCAAGATTGCCACTGTGCTGTATGTGTTAACATACCTCAAGATGGCCATGTTGCTGTATGTGTAACACAGACCTCAAGATGGCCATGGTGCTGTATGTGTAACACAGACCTCAAGATGGCCACTGTGCTGTATGTGTAACACAGACCACAAGATGGCCATGGTGCTGTATGTGTAACACAGACCTCAAGATGGCCACTGTGCTGTATGTGTAACACAGACCTCAAGATGGCCACTGTGCTGTGTGTGTAACAAAGACCTCAAGATGGCCATGGTATCAAAGATGGCTATGATACCAAAGAAGGAATTCTTCTTTTTGCAGACGACATTGTGTTAATAGCTCCGTCTGAACTTAATTTACAGTTAATGATAAATTTTCTTAACACCTGGTGCTGTAAAAATCAATGTTAGTTAATTTAAGTATAAAACGAAAGTAGTACAGTTTTGCAAAAAAAAGCCAACCAAGGATAGGTAACATAGGTAATACTAAGCTTCACATATTTCAAGCTTCCTAATTGAATTAGGCCGATACCACAAAATTTGAAAACAAGATAGTGCCTCTCGAATTGAACTATTGCATAAATTAAATGAACTGTGTCCAGACACTGCTACTGAGGCAGACAAAACAAGGAGTTTTAGAGAAATAGCGCGGACAAGAAATTTCTATTTGACTTCCAAGTATGAAATGCATTTAAGGGCCATAACTTGGAAAATTGTTGAACCGGAATGTCATGACAGTATGCACATCTCCATTTGATATTAATACTTCCTAGCAAGTTTCAATAAATTCTAACAAGGAGTTTTAGATAAATAGCCTGGACAAGAATTTTGTATTATATATATATATTTTTTGGAAACACAAAGGGCCACAACTCAGTGGAAAATTATCAAACCGGAATGTCATGACAGTATGCTCATGTCCACCCGATATTGATACTTCCTAGCAAGTTTTGCGAAATTCTAAGGAGTTATTGAGAAATAGCCTGGACAAGAATTGCATCTATGGACAGACGGACGAACAAGCTTATTCCAGTATACCCCACCCCACTTTGCGGGGGTTATAATTAAAGTGTTTTTAACAAATGAAAGGATTCTATTAAAAACAGAACCGTTTATTATAGTTGCCTTAAAAAATCATATAATGTAATGTGTACTATATTTACTATTTAGTTAAAATATTTATTTGTCGATAAACAGTATCGATGTCCGTCTACTTAACAGGCTGTTATATATATATATCTTTATTTCCTCCTGGTTGTAGACTTATATGTCATGTTTGTAACCATATGTACGTATTTATCATTATGATAACAAGGGTTGCGTGTAACATGGTGTCTCGCCTAAAGTGACGTGTCCACCAAACATGTTTCAAATGACCTTCATCTTGATAAAATCGAGGGTTTATGCAACATCAAATATCTTTGTCCGCATTCAAACGGGTAGCATTAATAGTTTTCCATAAAAGGAGCTAAATGAAAATATTGATGAATGGACAGACATTACCATTCCATAGACCATATTCGGTCAAAAAAATAGACGTGTGTCCATATCAGCTTGTTACTTCATTATGCTAAATATAGGCTTTACTTATAGACAGTGTCCCTTTAAAAAGTTAATTTCATATTGAACATGTTTAGCCTGAAAAAACATCGACTATTATAATTAGAAAGTATCATGTTACACAGAGGCTGTTGTTTTTTGCTCTCACAAATTGACATTTTAATCTATGCATATGTCCTATTTTATCATGAACATGTCATCACAAATTAATGCTGGTATCTGCTTGTGATGCAATAAAAGGCCAGGTTTCAGTATAAAAACTCCAACATGGCCTTTTTTTCAAATCATTATTCTATCAAAGAGGTTTAATCACAAATTTCTAAATCATATTTAGCATTTTTAAAGCATTTGTAAACTCAAAATTTGGCATGTCAATACATTAAACATTACAATTGTATCATGTTTTTTCTTTTTTCTATGCAAAACATTTTTGAACTGAATCAAATACGATGTTCTTAAACGGCTCATCAACATGTTATAGGTTGTTTACAGCCACCCCAGAGAGAGAACCTGCCCTAATCTTACTATCAAGTAGATTCCTACGGTTCTTTAATGTTCTTGGAGGATAGACTCCAATACATGGGACCGCATGTATAAGAACATAATTATTTTGTGTTTGTTTTATAAGCTCAAAGTATCGGTGTCCCTATAAATAGAAGAATTATTTTAGCAAACTTGATTGTTTTGTAATGTTTGTCAACATTAAACATTTTAAGTGCTAAACCTTTCAATATAAAATTGTCTTTATTGTCATTGTCACTGAACCATTAATGTCATTAAAAAAAAATTTTTTTTTTTTTTTTCTGCAATTAAGTGAGGAAGTGTCGATTCTTACGGATGGCAGGAGGTGTACAGTACTTGTTCTACCCAGGAAAAGTGGGTGGTCTGCCTCCACCACAAAAAATCGAACGTCATATATAACCTTACATGTGTTGAAAATGATGTAAAGAACCATACAACTTTTATTCATTTCCAGAATCTTTACACATTTTGGATATCGAGGGGTCAGTGCAAAACTATTGTAACTGCATATGAATAAAGAAGGAGATACAATAGTTCTCCACTGAACTCTCGATATATAGCAATGAAAAAGTCCAGGTGTTTACATTTTAATCTGCACAGCTTATTAGTGGCTGTCAAGTGAAAAGTTTATATGGTTCTGATTACCAGCTTGTCAGCTTCCATTGTTTTTTAATCTAAGAATATCAGAAAATGTCTGCATATTGTGAATAATGTTTTGTTCACTGCTACTATGGGTGTTTTTTGGTCAATTGGAGAGCTGGAAGTTATTGGTATTAAGAAGGACAATGACAAGCAGATTATAAATGAAATTTGAACACTGCTCCAAATAACAAAAAAGTTATAAGAATTAAACGCACTTTAACACATTTTTTCGGGAGACGGTACATGTATTTAAGAGGCAACTGACCTTGACACAGGGTCAGTTGGAGGGTGATACATACTGTAATCAGAAGATCAATAACCTGTGATGATTTATATGAAATTTGAACACTCTACTACAAAGGACTACAAAGTTATAAGAACTTTAACGCAAACTTTAACCACAGCCTTAACCAAAATCTTAACCAAAACCTTAACCATGTTAACGCTAAAATATTGCATTGTAACTTTTTTGTCCTTGGGAGTAGAATGTTCAAATTTTATATATAACCTCCTGGTCATTCCTAATGCCAATAACTTCCAGCCCTCCAACTGACCCTGGGTCGGAGTCAAGGTCACTTAAATACATGTACCGTCAATATTTGTGTTAAAATTTGGTGATGGTACATGTATTTAAGTTAATTAATCTTTCTGACCCAGATCAGTTGGAGGGGTGGAAGTTATTGGCATTAAAACGGACAATGGCCAGGACGTTATATATGAAATTTGAACATTCTACTCCCAAGGACAAAAAATTATAATATAATATGTTGGACGCCGTCGAGCCAGCCAACTTCAGCAGCACCTACGTCTCGCGTTCAAAAGGCGAGACAAAAAGCATATTGACCTTTTTACTTAGAAACGTTTTTTGGTGAAGAATGCAAGCACATTGGTAATAAGGACCGTCAGTAAAGTGTTTTCATTTGCTGGGTCTGCATGTCTTGTAGTTTGACTGTCAGTAAAGTGTTTTCATTTGCTGGGTCTGCGTGTCTTGTAGTTTGACTGTCAGTAAAGTGTTTTCATTTGCTGGGTCTGCGTGTCTTGTAGTTTGACTGTCAGTAAAGTGTTTTCATTTGCTGGGTCTGCGTGTCTTGTAGTTTGACTGTCAGTAAAGTGTTTTCATTTGCTGGGTCTGCGTGTCTTGTAGTTTGACTGTCAGTAAAGTGTTTTCATTTACTGGGTCTGTGTGTCTTGTAGTTTGACTGTCAGTAAAGTGTTTTCATTTGCTGGGTCTGCGTGTCTTGTAGTTTGACTGTCAGTAAAGTGTTTTCATTTGCTGGGTCTGCGTGTCTTGTAGTTTGACTGTCAGTAAAGTGTTTTCATTTGCTGGGTCTGCGTGTCTTGTAGTTTGACTGTCAGTAAAGTGTTTTCATTTACTGGGTCTGTGTGTCTTGTAGTTTGACTGTCAGTAAAGTGTTTTCATTTGCTGGGTCTGCGTGTCTTGTAGTTTGACTGTCATTAAGTGTTTTCATTTGCTGGGTCTGCGTGTCTTGTAGTTTGACTGTCAGTAAAGTGTTTTCATTTGCTGGGTCTGCGTGTCTTGTAGTTTGACTGTCAGTAAAGTGTTTTCATTTGCTGGGTCTGCGTGTCTAGTAGTTTGACTGTCAGTGAAGTGTTTTCATTTACTGGGTCTGCGTATCTTGTAGTTTGACTGTCAGTAAAGTGTTTTCATTTGCTGGGTCTGCGTGTCTTGTAGTTTGACTATCAGTGAAGTGTTTTCATTTACTGGGTTAAAACTTGTCTTCACTCAACAACGGGTATCTATGCTCATCTATACATGGAGGAAATAAAGAATACTACCCGTCTACTTAATAGGCTGTTATATGCACAAGAAGTCAATGATCTTGAAGTTCTCTACTGATAGGTTTTGATAGCTAGATCAGCATTTCTGTGAAGTTTCATGAAAATTTGTCAAGTAGTTTCAGAGAAGTAGCTGCTACACGCTTTTACTATATAACTCTATGTAAACAAAGATGTTCGCTGGCAGCCATGTTTAACTTTGAATCAAAATGACTTTCGACAATAACCAACAACATGTCATGCTGATCATTTTAGAAAAAGTTCCGTATCAATATAACTTATAGCTTTCAGGAAGTAGTCGCTACAAATTAATTTTTTTTCAATATATTTAAAGCCGTGGCGGCCATCTTGAATTAACGGCTGGCCTGAAATTTTTTACTAGGATCAACCAGACATCAAGAGCAACATTCCTGCGAAGTTTCATGAATATCCATCAAGTAGTTTCAGAAAAGTAGTCGCTACAAATTTTTATTATATAATTCTAGATAAACAAAGATGGCCGCTGGTGAATCAAAATAGTTTTCGACAAGGATCAACATCATTTCATGCTGATCATTTTAGAAAAAATCCCATATCAATATCACTTATAATTTTGAAGAAGTAGTCGCTACAAACTTGTATTTTAAAAATATACTTTTAGCTGTGGCAGCCACCTTAAATTTCTGGCCAACCTGAAATTTTGCTAGGATCAATTAGACATCAAGAGCAACATTATTTCTGTGAAGTTTCATGAAAATCTGTAAAGTAGTTTCAGAGGAGCAGTCGCTACAAGATTTTACTATATAACTCTATGTAAACAAAGATGGCCGCTGCAGCCATGTCAAATGTCAAATCAAAAGAATTTCGAGAAGCACCAACATCATCTAATGCTGATCATTTTAGAAAAAGTCCCATATCAATATCACTTGTAGTTTTCAAGAAGTAGCCTCTACAAACTTGCTTTATAACAAGAGGTGAATGACCTTGAAGCTCTACTGATACGTTTTTGATAGCTAGATCAATATTACTGTGAAGTTTTATGAAAATCTGTCAAGTTGTTTCAGAGGAGTAGTCATTACAAGTTTTTACTATATAACTCTATGTAAACAAAGATGGCCTTGGCAGCCATGTTTAATGTTGAATCAAAATAATTTTCAACAGGGACCATTTTAGAAAAAGTCCCATATCAATATCAATTATAGTTTTCAGGAAGCAGTCACTACAAATTTGTTTTTTTTCAAATCTATTTTTAGCCGTGGAGGCCATCTTGAATTTCCGGCCTGACTGAAATATTGCTAGGATCAATTAGACATCAGGAGCAACATTCCTGTGAAGTTTCATGAAAATCCGTCAAGTAGTTTACGAGGAGTAGTCGCCACAAGTTTTTCCTATGTAACTCTATGTAAACAAAGATGGTCGCTGGTGGCCATGTTTGACATGCAATCAAAATGAACATTGGCTAGGACCAACTGCATGTCGTGCCAGTCATTTTGGTAAAGGTTTCAAATTAATATCACTTATGGGTTTTGAGAAGTAGTCTCCACAAAATCACATTTTTAAAATCTATTTTTCAGCCATGGTGGCCATCTTGAATTTCCGGCCGACCTGAACTTTTGCTAGGATCAACTAGACATCAAGCGCAACATTCCTGTCAAGTTTCATGAAATTCCATCAAGTAGTTTCAGAGAAGTAGTCCTCACAAGATTTTCATATATAACTCTTTGTAAACAAAAATGGCCGCTGGTGGACATGTTTGACATCTAATCAAAATGAACTTTGGTTAGGACCAACTACATGTCGTGCAAGTCATTTTGGTAAAGGTTCCAAATCAATATCTCTTATGGTTTTTCAGAAGCAGTTTCCACAAAATCGCATTTTTAAAATCTATTTTTAGCCGTAGCAGCCATCTTGAATTTCATGCCGACCTAAGTTTTTGCTAGGATCAACTAGACATCAAGAGCAATATTTCTGAGAAGTTTCATAAAAATCCGTCTCAGTTGAAAGCAGTTTCAGAGGAGAAGTCGCCACAAGTTTTTTCCTATATAACTCTATGTAAACAAAGATGGCCATCCAATCAAAATGAACTTTGGTTAGGTACAACTACATGTTGTGCCAGTCATTTTGGTTTCAGAGGAGTAGTTGCCACAAAAAGAAATTTACGGACAGACGGAAGGACGGACGTGTCCGTGCTGTATGTATAACACACACTTCAATATGGTCATGGTAGACCTCAAGATGGCCATGGTGCTGTATGAATAACACAGACATCAAGATGGCCATGGTGCTGTATGTATAACACAGACATCAATTAGGCCATGGTGCTGTATGTGTAACACAGTCCTCAATATGGCCATGGTGTTGTATGTGTAACACAGACCTCAATATGGCCTTGGTGCTGTATGTATAACACAGACATCACGATGGCCATGGTGCTGTATGTGTAACACAGACCTCAATATGACCATGCTGCTGTATGTATAACACAGACATCACGATGGCCATGGTGCTGTATGTGTAACACAGACCTCAATATGGTCATGGTGCTGTATGTGTAACACAGACCTCAATATGGCTATGGTGCTGTATGTGTAACACAGGCCTCAAGATGGCCATGGTGCTGTATGTGTAACACAGACCTCAATATGGCTATGGTGCTGTATGTGTAACACAGTTCTCAAGATGGCCATGGTGCTGTATGTGTTAGCATATCCCAAATTGGCCATGGTGCTGTATGTGTAACACAGACCTCAAGATGGCCACTGTGTTGTATGTGTAACACAGACCTCAAGATGGCCACATTGTGCTGTATGTGTAACACACACCTCAATATGGTCATGGTGCTGTATGTGTAACACAGACCTCAATATGGCAATGTGCTGTATGTGTAACACAGACCTCAAGATTGCCGCTGTGCTGTATCTGTAACACAGACCTCAAGATTGTCACTGTGCTGTTTGTGTAACATAGACCTCAAGGTGGCCATGGTACTTTATGTGTAACACAGACCTCAAGATGGCCATGGTGCTGTTTGTGTAATACAGACCTCAAGATGGCCATGGTGCTGTATGTGTAACACAGACCTCAAGATGGCCACTGTGCTGTATGTGAAACACAGACCTCAAGATGGCCATGCTGCTGTATGTGTAACACAGACCTCAAGATGGCCACTGTGCTGTATGTGAAACACAGACCTCAAGATGGCCATGCTGCTGTATGTGTAACACACATCTCAATATGGTCATGTTGCTGTATGAGTAACACAGACATCAAGATGGCCATGGTGTTTTATGTATAACACAGATATCAATACGGTCATGGTTTTGTATGTGTAACACATACATCAAGATGGCCATGGTAATGTATGTGTAATACAGACATCCAGATCATCATGTTGCTGTATGTGTAACACAGATCTCAAGATGGCCATGGTGTTTTATGTATAACACAGATATCAATACGGTCATGGTTTTGTATGTGTAACACATACATCAAGATGGCCATGGTAATGTATGTGTAATACAGACATCCAGATCATCATGTTGCTGTATGTGTAACACAGATCTCAAGATGGCCATGGTGCTGTATGTGTAACACAGACCTCAAGATGGCCATGGTGCTGTATGTGTATCACAGACATCAAAATGGCCATGGTGCTGTATGTGTAACACAGACCTCAAGATGGCCATGGTGCTGTATGTATAACACAGATATCAATACAGTCATGGTTTTGTATGTGTAACACATACATCAAGATGGCCATGGTAATGTATGTGTAATACAGACATCCAGATCATCATGTTGCTGTATGTGTAACACAGATCTCAAGATGGCCATGGTGCTGTATGTGTAGCACAGACATCAAAATGGCCATGGTGCTGTATGTGTAACACAGATCTCAAGATGGCCATGGTGCTGTATGTGTAACACAGATCTCAAGATGGCCATGGTGCTGTATGTGTAACACAGAACTCAAGATGTGGCCATGGTGCTGTATGTGTAACACAGACCTCAAGATGGCCACGGTGCTGTATGTGTTACACAGACCTCAAGATGGCCATGCTGCTGTATGTTTAACAGTTAAACACAGACCTCAAGATGGCCATGCTGCTGTATGTGTAACACAGACATCAAGATGGCCATGGTGCTGTATGTGTAACACAGACCTCAAGATGGCCATGGTGCTGTATGTGTAACACAGACATCAAAATGGCCATGGTGCTGTATGTGTAGCACAGACATCAAAATGGCCATGATGCTGTATGTGTAACAGTTAAACACAGACATCAAGATGGCCATGGTGCTGTATGTGTAACACAGACATCAAAATGGCCATGGTGCTGTATGTGTAACACAGACCTCAAGATGGCCATGCTGCTGTATGTGTAACAGTTAAACACAGACATCAAGATGGCCATGGTGCTGTATGTGTAACACAGACATCAAAATGGCCATGGTGCTGTATGTGTAACACAGACCTCAAGATGGCCATGCTGCTGTATGTGTAGCACAGACATCAAGATGGTCATGGTGATGTATGTGTGGCACAGACCTCAAGATGGCCATGGTGCTGTATGTGTAACACAGACCTCAAGATGGCCATGCTGCTGTATGTGCAACACAGACATCAAGATGGCCATGGTGCTGTATGTGTAACACAGACATCAAGATGGCCATGGTGATGTATGTGTAACACAGACATCAAAATGGCCATGGTGCTGTATGTGTAACACAGACCTCAAGATGGCCATGGTGCTGTATGTGTAACACAGACCTCAAGATGGCCATGGTGCTGTATATGTAACACAGACCTCAAGATGGCCATGGTGCTGTATGTGTAACACAGACATCAAGATGGCCATGGTGCTGTATGTGTAGCACAGACATCAAAATGGCCATGATGCTGTATGTGTAACAGTTAAACACAGACATCAAGATGGCCATGGTGCTGTATGTGTAACACAGACATCAAAATGGCCATGGTGCTGTATGTGTAACACAGACCTCAAGATGGCCATGCTGCTGTATGTGTAGCACAGACATCAAGATGGTCATGGTGATGTATGTGTGGCACAGACCTCAAGATGGCCATGGTGCTGTATGTGTAACACAGACCTCAAGATGGCCATGGTGCTGTATGTGTAACACAGACCACAAGATGGCCATGCTGCTGTATGTGTAACACAGACATCAAGATGGCCATGCTGCTGTATGTGTAACACAGACATCAAAATGGCCATGGTGCTGTATATGTAACACAGACCTCAAGATGGCCATGCTGCTGTATGTGTAGCACAGTCATCAAGATGGCCATGGTGCTGTATGTGTAACACAGACCTCAAGATGGCCATGGTGCTGTATGTGTAACACAGACATCAAGATGGCCATGCTGCTGTATGTGTAACACAGACCTCAAGATGGCCATGGTGCTGTATGTGTAACACAGACCTCAAGATGGCCATGCTGCTGTATGTGTAACACAGTCATCAAGATGGCCATGGTGCTGTATGTGTAACACAGACATCAAGATGGCCATGCTGCTGTATGTGTAACACAGACATCAAAATGGCCATGGTGCTGTATATGTAACACAGACCTCAAGATGGCCATGCTGCTGTATGTGTAGCACAGTCATCAAGATGGCCATGGTGCTGTATGTGTAACACAGACCTCAAGATGGCCATGGTGCTGTATGTGTAACACAGACATCAAGATGGCCATGCTGCTGTATGTGTAACACAGACCTCAAGATGGCCATGGTGCTGTATGTGAAACACAGACCTCAAGATGGCCATGGTGCTGTATGTGTAACACAGACCTCAAGATGGCCATGTTGCTGTATGTGTAACACAGACCTCAAGATGGCCATGGTGCTGTATGTGTAACACAGACCTCAAGATGGCCATGGTGCTGTATGTGTAACACAGACATCAAGATGGCCATGGTGCTGTATGTGTAGCACAGACATCAAAATGGCCATGGTGCTGTATGTGTAACACAGACCTCAAGATGGCCATGGTGCTGTATGTGTAACACAGACATCAAGATGGCCATGGTGATGTATGTGTAACACAGACATCAAAATGGCCATGGTGCTGTATATGTAACACAGACCTCAAGATGGCCATGGTGCTGTATGTGTAGCACAGACATCAAAATGGCCATGATGCTGTATGTGTAACAGTTAAACACAGACATCAAGATGGCCATGGTGCTGTATGTGTAACACAGACATCAAAATGGCCATGGTGCTGTATGTGTAACACAGACCTCAAGATGGCCATGCTGCTGTATGTGTAGCACAGACATCAAGATGGTCATGGTGATGTATGTGTGGCACAGACCTCAAGATGGCCATGGTGCTGTATGTGTAACACAGACCTCAAGATGGCCATGGTGCTGTATGTGTAACACAGACCACAAGATGGCCATGCTGCTGTATGTGTAACACAGACATCAAGATGGCCATGGTGCTGTATATGTAACACAGACCTCAAGATGGCCATGCTGCTGTATGTGTAACACAGACATCAAGATGGCCATGCTGCTGTATGTGTAACACAGACCACAAGATGGCCATGCTGCTGTATGTGTAACACAGACATCAAGATGGCCATGCTGCTGTATGTGTAACACAGACATCAAAATGGCCATGGTGCTGTATATGTAACACAGACCTCAAGATGGCCATGCTGCTGTATGTGTAGCACAGTCATCAAGATGGCCATGGTGCTGTATATGTAACACAGACCACAAGATGGCCATGCTGCTGTATGTGTAACACAGACATCAAGATGGCCATGCTGCTGTATGTGTAACACAGACATCAAAATGGCCATGGTGCTGTATATGTAACACAGACCTCAAGATGGCCATGCTGCTGTATGTGTAGCACAGTCATCAAGATGGCCATGGTGCTGTATGTGTAACACAGACCTCAAGATGGCCATGGTGCTGTATGTGTAACACAGACATCAAGATGGCCATGCTGCTGTATGTGTAACACAGACCTCAAGATGGCCATGGTGCTGTATGTGTAACACAGACCTCAAGATGGCCATGCTGCTGTATGTGTAACACAGTCATCAAGATGGCCATGGTGCTGTATGTGTAACACAGACATCAAGATGGCCATGCTGCTGTATGTGTAACACAGACCTCAAGATGGCCATGGTGCTGTATGTGTAACACAGACCTCAAGATGGCCATGGTGCTGTATGTGTAACACAGACCTCAAGATGGCCATGGTGCTGTATGTGTAACACAGACCTCAAGATGGCCATGTTGCTGTATGTGTAACACAGACCTCAAGATGGCCATGGTGCTGTATGTGTAACACAGACCTCAAGATGGCCATGGTGCTGTATGTGTAACACAGACATCAAGATGGCCATGCTGCTGTATGTGTAACACAGACATCAAAATGGCCATGGTGCTGTTTGTGTAACACAGTCCTCAAGATGGCCATGCTGCTGTATGTGTAACACAGACCTCAAGATGGCCATGGTGCTGTATGTGTAACACAGACCTCAAGATGGCCATGGTGCTGTATGTGTAACACAGACCTCAAGATGGCCATGTTGCTGTATGTGTAACACAGACCTCAAGATGGCCATGGTGCTGTATGTGTAACACAGACCTCAAGATGGCCATGGTGCTGTATGTGTAACACAGACATCAAGATGGCCATGCTGCTGTATGTGTAACACAGACATCAAGATGGCCATGGTGCTGTATGTGTAACACAGACCTCAAGATGGCCATGGTGCTGTATGTGTAACACAGACCTCAAGATGGCCATGGTGCTGTATGTGTAACACAGACCTCAAGATGGCCATGCTGCTGTATGTGTAACACAGTCATCAAGATGGCCATGGTGCTGTATGTGTAACACAGACATCAAGATGGCCATTGTGCTGTATGTGTAACACAGACCTCAAGATGGCCATGGTGCTGTATGTGTAACACAGACCTCAAGATGGCCATGGTGCTGTATGTGTAACACAGACCTCAAGATGGTCATGGTGCTGTATGTGTAGCACAGACATCAAGATGGCCATGGTGCTGTATGTGTAACACAGTCCTCAAGATGGCCATGGTGCTGTATGTGTAACACAGACCTCAAGATGGTCATGGTGCTGTATGTGTAGCACAGACATCAAGATGGCCATGCTGCTGTATGTGTAACACAGTCCTCAAGATGGCCATGGTGCTGTATGTGTAAAACAGATCTCAAGATGGCCATGGTGCTGTATGTGTAACACAGACATCAAGATGGCCATGTTGCTGTATGTGTAACACAAATCTCAAGATGGCCATGGTACAGTATGTGTAACACAGATCTCAAGATGGCCACGGTGCTGTATGTGTAACACAGACCTCAAGATGGCCAGGTCTAAATTAAAAAAGTGTTTGTTCGGAGTCACCCGACCCAGAATTCTTGAGGTGGGTAGGTAGGTAGGTTTTTTTGTTTTTTGTTTTTTTCTTGCAGTATAGTTTTTCTTTAGGTATACTAAGGCTTAGATAACATTATAGACCTAAAGCTGGCGACAACAAATCAGATGGCTTCCAATGATACCCCTGCCATTGAGCAGACAATACTAAATGCTTTTTAATAATTTTTTCGTAAATATAATTTCACTTTAATCCAAGATATATTAATACTAATATCCTTTGTAATGTACTTTCATGTGAAAATATTAGAAGCATGTAGGGGGAACCTGGACAAATGTATTCCTCTTTTTTCAGATTTGACTGTTGAAATTTATACATTACTGGTTAGAAGTCAGACCTCCATTCAGTAATGTATAAATTTCAACTTACAATATATATTACGTTTCTCAACTTCCTTTCTTTCAGAACATTTTTAATACAAAAATCCATACAAATAAAAATTCACTTCCAAGTATTTATAAGTATTATAAAACAGCTGTGTATCTGGCAGTAGTTCTAAAGCAACTATTTTAATTAAACAATGAACAAAACATGTTTTGAAAATCGTGATTCTTTCTACATGCCAGGCATGAACTAAAAATCCACTGATCAAGTTCAATATCCACCAGTGAGCACATTATTTTTTGGGAAGCCTTTTTATGGCTGCTTTATAGCAGAAATTGTATGGTGTTATATTTACAGCAGAAATTATATGGTACTTATCACCATATCATTTCTGCTGTAGGAGAAGAAATGCTTTTCGTTTCAGGTCGTCTTTGACTAGAATCAATACGCCTTCCCTTGATTCGCATTTATAAGAACATCTAATTGCGCATATGTCTGTCTTGCCTAAATAAGGAGTGTCCAGGGGAGTAAATTCACAGTTTTTGACATTAGAGTCGAACCAATTTTCACTAACAGCAATTATATCATAAGCATTGCTAGCCATGCATTAAGTCAGAAAGATCAGTAAACTTTGAGTAAAGTCCCAGTGCATGATAAAACTACTCGGAGTGGCTATCGTTATCAGCTACGCCAAAAGCTCTCGGCGTACTTACGCCATGATACTTCTCGTAGACAAACTCGGAGTTCGCCGAGTCTAAACTGCACAGGTAAAGGTGCAACTTTTTCTGATTGCAGTCATTTTATGAATAATTATTCAATAACTTTAGAAACAAGAGCTGTCGGAGAACAGCACAGCTCGACTATTCGATTTTTCAGAGAATAATAAATTATATAGCTAGTATATACCATCAGAAAACAATGTGGGGTGGGGTTGGGGGCGCAACATAGCTTTGTGTAAGAATTGACCAAAACTACAAATATGTAAAAAAATAATAATTAAAAAAGTGTTTTGAGTGGGGTTGGGGTGTGGGGGTGGGGGAGAGGTGGGTGGTGGTGGGAGTGGGGGGGGGGGGGGGGGGGGTGAGGGCAATATATATGTGTAAGAAGTTATATAAGAATTCACCAAAACAATAAAAAAAAATGTAAAAAAAATAAA